>NNCF01129391.1:775924-793602 GCA_002313205.1 Laupala kohalensis
GTATTCGGTTTAGTCTTAAAGCTAGACATTTCTTAAAATTAACTGAGTGCATTCCTAGGCAATTTACACACCTTGGAGGTGTATCACAAGATTTGGAACATTTTGAGAAACGGTGATATTCTAAACTTAACACATTTGGGCACTCTATTACAATTGTTGTGGGAGTGACCAAAAACGCTGGCTGTTTTTGCATGGAATGGGATTTTCAGCCTCATTCCGGTGTTCCACTTTGACCACAGCGTAAAACAGTTTTTCATATTCTAATAACTCTGTGGAGTCTGTTTTATTTTCAACCTGCATAGCACATAATGGAATAGGAATCTTATTTTTATAAAGTCTAGAAGTTATAATTACAGGGTAATTTAAGAATTTTAATTCTGACGTAACCTTGTCTTCCTCGTAGTTTGTTGGGATACCCCTTACTATAACGTCTCTGGTTTTTTGTGTTGGGTCTTTAAAGAAATGGAACTCTACTTGTTCTTTCCTACAAAAACTTATAACTTTTCTGAAATCTTCAATAGTGGATGGTCTGATTTTGACTGATTTATGTAATAGTTTGGTATCTAAAGTCATATGAGTGATCTATTTTAAATCATTTATTAAGTTTATCGTTTATAGTTTTCAACATTTTGTATAAAAATTGGGGGAATAATTGTTGGTTTCTGTTGATTTTCCTGCACTTCATTTGACACTGAATTTAACAATGCATATATATTAGCTGTTGGAATGTTTGCAACAACGATTTCCTCCATATTTGAATGATTACTAAGTGATTGATTTGCACTATCTGTATTTTGACGTTTACTCTGATTATTTGTTGAGTCGTCGTAATTCTGTCTTCTTCTCTTTGTACCGAACTCCATCGCAGAGCCTGCTGGTGAGCCATACCTGTTAAAAGTTCGTAATTGCGATAAGGTTCCTTTTGCGTTGTCTCTTTGCTTTTAATAGACGTCCATGGCCTTGCGAATTACTTCGCCTGCGTTACACTGGTCTGGGGTTTGGGTCGAATTTGCATATTGAAGATGATATTCCTCTCCTGTAGGACCACTATCACACCTAATCATGGAAGGGTACCTCAGCCGCCCCCGATTGGGAGCAGCTGTCTATTTCACACCAGCTATCACTAGCAATTGCTGTTCAATACTTCGATTTCCGTACTATTGAATTAAAAGAAAAAAACACTTTAGGATTCTTCTAATAAATGACCTCACTGTCGAACACTTAATACTAGAATATCAAAAGTTGATTGAATGACTTGACCACTCATACAAAGCGTAGCAAGTTTCACGACTTCACAGGGCAAAGGAAAATGGTTATCGCTTCCGCTGCTCTGAAGGAACTGTCGACTAATAAAGATGAAAAATGAAATACCGTTTAGGGAATTATCTTTTTTGAGGCACAAATAGTTTCTTGGCCGTGGTGGTGCTTTCTTGCAACAATTGCGGAAGCCGTAGAGACAACAACGCGCGGAGCTATCATAAATCCTTCGACTGAAGTTTGAGAAAGGCGCCTTGTTTGCCCCAGGACGTTGTAGGGATTAGATACGCTGACTCGACCCTACAGCGCTGGGCGGTTCTTCCAAACTTGGGGTAGAGCGCGGCAAATGACCTTCGTGAAGTGAAACTAACAAACACATTTCAACATTTGTTATTTACAACTGACACTAGACAAAGAGTATATGGTTCAACAGAGTTTTTTTTGAAGCGTCCTTTGAAATTGCTGCCAAGTATGTTAGGAAAAATACAGCATATGATGCGAAAGAGGGTGAATTAACAATGTATTCTGAGCGAATCTGCTTGACATAATTAAGAAACTTTGGGGTATTTTTGTTAGTGTTCTAATTTTTATTTTTCAAAATATATTTATCCTGTACATTTCCCGGTATCGTCTTACGTTGTTTGTATCGGTCAATAATTTAACTTCATTAAATAAATATTAAATATATTTCACTACAGACATTTTACTATATTTTCAGGCACGTTTCCACAGACACTTTTATAATACTCGGTAACTTGGTTGTCTGGGCAATGACGGTACTCGAGAGACACAACTTCCGGACATCCATGCTGTAGTAAACCAAAAGGAAATACAGAGTTCTCCGAGGAATGTAAATACAAGGTTGCCGAAACGTTTGAAGTAGTTCTATGGAACGCGATGTGGCCCAGACAGCTGAGTAAATATAGACAACTTTAGATGCGTGCGAGACGGAGGTGTGAGTTTCTTTGCTTAAAGTTGTTGGTTTAAGCCCCACGTATTCAGCATGGTTCAGTGATTAAAATTTTAAAATTTGCAGGCTGAATTCTTATAAATCAAAATCATAAATATACGGGCTCAAATCTTAAATCAGATTACTTACTTTGCTCTCATAACTCAACCGGATTGATTCCCAAGTCAACTATAAAACCCATCCATCATTCAATCATAAAACTCAATCAAATGTTAATGAATAAAAGAAATAATACAATGAAACAAAAAATAACAAGCATAATATACATTTCTCATTCAAATAATAAAACACATTTAGGTGCATTTTCGGAGTGTATAAACAATTTTTTTGAACAGAAACTCTGAACGAACTTGAAGTACTCAATCTCCGTAGGGTAGTACACAAGTCCAAACCAAAATAACAGTATCTCCTAAACGTATTGAGCAGAGAGCATCCTCAAGAGAAAGAATACCCATGAAGCAGAAGAAGCCCATCGCCCTTTTCCGTGAGGAAGGACTTCGACCACCCAGCGGTCGTTTGAAGGACACAGACCGGGAAGGGTAAAGTGCACCCTCGCGACCCAAAACATCCATTTACGCGCGCTCCAACGACGGGTCTCGTCTCTTGGTGACAGGGAACGGGATTTAGGACCATCGTCTCTTTTTAGAAGCTCTTCTGCTCGCCTTCCCAGATTGACTAGGCAAAGAACGCGCACTAAATGAAGCCCTCACGGCTGACATTCATGGCGATTTCCATCCACTTTTGGAAAAATATGGGAAAACAAACGAACTGACGACACGGAGAACGTCCCCTATTCTCGTTTTTTTTGTACTAGAATGGTCTTCTCGACTCGGATGTTAAGGCAAAGGTGCCGCAGAAGAAGCTGAAACAAACACAAAGAGCGTATCGNAAAGGTGCCGCAGAAGAAGCTGAAACAAACACAAAGAGCGTATCGGAGTTAAGATTTGGCAGTGGATGGCCATCATTACTCCCAAAATTTTTCAAATACATACCGATATTTGTAAAACGTATTGGAAAAAGGATAATATTTGAGTTGTATAATTGTTTGAAGAGAAAAGGGTGATTTTCAAATGTATAAATAATTCGGAATTCATTTATTTGGTTTCTAAAGGTACCCTCTACTATACTTAACGTAGTCAGGGACCAAGTCAACACCAGAATAAAATCATCATTACGACACAAAGGAGAACCCGTACATACGCCGCCATTGTTCTCGTGATGATGCCTCATCACATGGCAATATCAAAATAGATGAATTCGTCTCTCCACATTTTTTGCCCGTGTGCAGAAGACACAACTATATTATTCAAAATGGCAAAAAATTAAATATCTGTTTCACATATTACATGAAATAAATCAAGGCAATGCTAACCATTGTTATTTTGCACGAATGCGATCAAGTGAATTAAATTCTTATTTGTGAAGAATCTCAAAATCACCCCATCCTTATTTCTGTACAATGACCATTATTGGTACATATACTTATTCCATAACCATAGGTCATGAATAAACCGTGACAAATACCAAGGGTAATCCATGTTTTCGGACAAACCAACAAACCGGTGTTTCCGGACAATATTAAAAACTAGTATATGTAAAAATCAGAGTAACTCCTCTCTGAATCCATCCTACTTGAAAAGGAAAATATTTTAGAAAACCATTTGACCAAATTCCATTCTTGTTTGATATGGTTCGTGATCATGTGTCTTGGTCCTAGCCATACTTGGAGCGTTCGGTCGCAGAACAAGCGAGGGCTACCACGCATGCGCACTCACGCTTTGAGGCGGAAACGGACGTCCCCTAACTTCTTTGGACTCTTCTTCGTCACACGAGAGACGACCGCACTTCCTATTTCTTCAATCGTATGAATAATGGGCGATGCCACACCTGACACGGCATATCAACTAACGGCGTCACGTACCCTTCGGTATTCTTCGTTCGTTTTCTTCGCGTCAATTCATGTTGGTATACTTCGATTTTACATGATTTGGGGGAGAAAAAACTCCTAAGTGGCCTTTAGCTTGGGAAATGAAATGATTGAATCCTGGCGGCCAACACTGGCTGCGTTGGTGCGACGAATACTCTTTTGGCTGTATCTCAAGAAAAAATTCGTTAGAGAAAAATTCATAAAATATAAATTATCTGTAATATTCGTGATACGTTTTGAATGTTTTTATAGAATAAAAATTTCATTTGAAAACTAGTATGCAAGTTCGTTAAAGAAATGTATAAGCAGATCGTGCTTGTACATTACATTGAGTATCTTTTCATATAATTTTCTTGTAAATACGTAGATTGTAACTGTCAAGAACTATTAACAGGCTTCAGGGCCGAAATTCTGGTGCGCCGGCACTATTGGAGGAGATAGAAGAGTTGGCGACAGGAAGTCGAGGTCATGGAGGGCAGCACTGTCGAGCACTCATAGGAAGTGGCTCTCATTGGTCATAGCCCTCCTCCACTTGCTTCCTTCGCGACATCACAGCGGCTCTCTAAACCTACAAGGGTAACTCCTCTAGACACCGTTGCCAACGATGCACAACAACTTCTAATACCCAAACGTTTGATCTTCGTCCACTTTTGAAATTAAAACAAATGTAGGATTATTAATATGGTTTGAGACTTATGCCTATCGAAACGCGACATATGTCGTAAGAAATCTAAATTCTGAAACATATGTCTTTGAACTATAATTTTAGTTTTCAGTAATCAAAAGTTTTCTGAATATAACAAACAAACCTCTAAGTTTAATATAAAGTGGGTGAAATAAAATTTGAGATGATGAAACAGGTAATTAATCTATTGCAGTGACACCACTGCTGGGTCCAACAAAAGTGGTCATCACCTCCACCGTACCGCTGAGCGGTAGAGCGTAGGTTCAAACCCTGCACGGCCGAACTGATGAGGTTTTCAGCTAGGGCTTCCCTCGCCTACTCCAGACAAATATCGGTCCGATACCACGAGTTACCCGTCAACCCAACATCACTTCTTCACAATTCCCTCATTCAAGTCACTGTTAGATGGAAGAGCAGGAGATATGACCTAACATCGCCATACGACAAGAAAGAAAATAATTAATAAATAATAGTGGAATAACACACAGTAATTTTCCCCAACCCCTTGACAATGACGCGGAAATGGACCTCCACTTCACTTCCGGTTCCTCCAATATCGTTCATTTTCTTTACAATACGTATGTCACATTAAAAGAAAATAAACTGATTGTTATACGCGTTGTCGAGGGACAGTGATCTTGATTTGGTATTAATGTAATATAATATTACATTACTTTTCTTATAAACACTGCGACTCTGAGGTGTGAAGTCTTTCAGGAAGAATGTATCCCAATGTGTATACGACAACGCTGCAGTCACGTGCCATAAAAGCACCGCTTCACTGCAGTTGGTGTCGTCATTTCCGTCCGCGATGCAACCATTGGAGTGTCGAGGGAAGCGGGGGGGGGGTCTTCAGCTGCAGTCCCTCCGTCGTGCCGGCGGCGCCGCGTCCCTCGCACTGTTGGCGACCACCTCTCCTTGTCACCGCGTTTCGCCGGCAGCATTGTCCTCGCCAAGCCCCTCATCGTCCCTTTTTACCTGCCAAGCGACCCTTTGGGCAAGGGCAGACGATTGCAACCCCGCCCATCCCAACATCGCGTCTCTCCCTTCGTTGCCCTTCTACTGTCGTCGTCCCCTCCCTGCCATTAAAATCACGTGGCCACACGGTCAATGTTGGAACACGATGTCGCCGGAAATAGTCGGATAACGAGATTCCCGATTAGAGTCACGCTCTCTAAGGCAGGTTTATGAAAATATGCGTAGAAATGAACGTTGTGGTTTATTGTTGTGGTATTCGAATATATATGGGCGAATATATCCGGTACAAGAATCCAGTATACGAGTCTACACTATTTGATGGATATCAAACTACGTGAAAAAGTCCCAAACGGTCTACACGCGCCAGAACACTTTGTTATAGAACTCGCTAATGGAAATTCATGCGTTTCCCGAGGAAGCCCCATGCAGGTAATAGAAGTTAATAGAGCATGGGTATCGTCAAGGGAGATAAGATATAAACTAATAAATGTATTTTATGCACTGCTATTCTATTTATAAAACATTGTGAAAATGGGTGAAGCATCCGGGAGGAGATAAATTATAACTCCTGGACGATGCTCAGTGAGTTCAGCTGGGGTTGTTATAATTTCAATGCACCAAGCAGAGTAATTTATCTGACACTTTTAACGGTTTATAGTTAATACACTTAGTACGGAGAACAGATTTTTAACCCAATCTTCTAATTTCCAAGGATTATCTTCGTAAATATTAGTTTGTGAGGGAAGGAGATAACAAGCCCCCACCGTTGAATGAAAAATAACTAACTCTATTTATAGCTATAGCGTTTTTCTTCGTTCAGTGGGCACAAGGCTAATTGCCCTGTACTCCATCGCTATAGTGGAGGTATCCGCATTAATTAAATATTTGAATAATGCAAAAATGAAAAGAGATTGTTCACTTATTGCAAGAAATATTTATAAGTTAATTATTCTAAGCGTTAATAACATGACCGCTCGGCAAGAACTCCTTCGGTTTTACAAATTCATAATATTGTCTTATAACATTGTGAGAAATCCGGGAAGATCATATCAATGATATAGCAAACCGGAACATGGCCGATAGGACAAGTCATTTTGCTGTCTGCTCTCAAACTATGCAAGATCTGAAATAGAATGGAACACTTGTAAATAGAATGGAAAACAAATTTATTTAAAAAATCAATTTTTGCTCTAGCGGCAATAGGGGGTGTTTTTTTTATGAAAAGCTTCCTAAGAATCACATTTGATGATAAATCGAAAGAGTCATATCTCAAGAAAATCGGTATAAAGGGACTTTTTATCACCTTCTCCTGCTAGACCATTAACTTCGTATATCGAACAAACTTTGCCGAGAAGGTGTATGTGAAATTAACTCCAGAGTACAGTAGTACCACTTTCTTACAAAGTGTGTACTGTGAAAATCCCCTTTCCTTTCATTCCCACTTAACATAAAATGAACTCTGACACGAAAGCTCAGTAGATGTAACTGATTGTGTGAAACACGATCACAATTCAATGGGATCTGGACAAGTCGTTTTCTTGTCGTATTGCGCTATACTTTGCTTTTATTAATTTGTATTTATATTTTAATAAAGTGACATGTGTCTTGCGCTATTCAATGAAATTGGTCCGATTGAGAGCGCTGCGAATCTTTTTCGTTGCTCCAGCGCGCCGCTTTCGATTCTTCGAGGACCGGACGCCGCCGTAACAGCAGCACGTGTTTCGCAGCGGCTGGACCTTGGCCGTATGTCAGCTGACACAGATGAGTCTCTCGTTTGCTTGGTCGCTCGCTGTCCCGGTCCAGCAGAGGAAGCGAGCGCCGCTGCGCCCGCCGCGTGGCCTTGGCGGGCCATTGTCCCCTTGGGCCAGCGCGGGCGGGTGGGCGGGTGGGAGCGCGCACCGAACCCGGTCGCGAGTTCGACTCCTCCCTCTGTCCCTCCTTCCACTTGGGAGCATTCATTCATGCGATTCGACGGCGGCGGCCGCAGCGGCACCTGTGGGGAGGTAGAATTGGAGGCCGGATGTGGTGAAGAAGTGCGGAGGTGTGGCTGTGAATGCTGGCACGTGTGCAACAACGGATGGAGGTGTGTTTCGTGACGTGCGATGGACCTTCACCCCATCGTCGCGTGTGCCAACCGCGGCCGGCGCAGCGTTCCTTAAGAAAATGTAGCAATGTGAGAATTCGACGACATAAGATTAAAGTACAACTAATACGAAAGTATTTTTTTTTCAGAACTTATTTCTGAATTAATTGACAAGGTAGAAAAGAAAAATTGTAAGCCAAGTGAACGTAATAAAATACAAACTTCAATTCAACTAAACGAGAACCTTTTAAAATTAATGAAATTTTTTTAAAAAAATATATAACTATTGTTTGAATAAAAACATTACAAAATACTCAATTATATCACTAAGAAAACTGTTTTAAGTACAATGAAGTTCTATTTCTGATCTGTATAACGAAATGAGTCAGATAATCTTAAATTTTTCTGAATTAATTGATACGAGGAAAGAAATTTAATTCGTAAGTACGATTCATGCCATAAAACATTTTTTTATTAAAAATATTTATACATGTCTCATTTTACATTTAAATATATCTTTGCTTGCTTTCACACAGTAGGTTCAGATGCCTTTAATAGTTTCTAATGACATTTAGTGATTTTCATTTTACAACTCTGATCATACATTAAAGGATGTGATCGCCAAGTTTATAACAGAGCCATAATACAAGATCTAGTGCAAATTATATATCCTTACTGTTCACACCTTATTTATTAATGAAAGAAAGTTCTTCTCTGTTTTACATTCCTGTCTGTCGTATTTAAAATATCGATCTCCCGATATTCCTGCTTTTTCTCCCTCAGGAAAAGCAATCCTCAGTAGATGTTCAGGATCTACAAAGCCTTCCTTTCTTAATACTGTCCTAAATTTTCTTAATTTTTCGCATGTATCTTCCCAACTATCCACGACCAATTACAAATTATTTCGTAGTGACAGTTGCCTAGATATATTTCACGAGTTCAAGATATTTATCTCGATTACACAATTTGACTGCCACTAAAGCTTTGGTAAATACACGCAAAATACAGTCAAAATGAATCATTAGAACGAGAAGGCAACGTAAACAAATTATAATCAGCTTCCTGTACCGAACTGCTACGACAGGTGCTTCCTATTATAACTATGGATGTAATAGGTGTCGAGGTGAGAAACGGTAAATGCAGCAGGTGAACAGCTGGTTATGCGAATGAGAATATATGGCCACATGACAAAAACGGGGAAGGGGAGGGCATCGCCAAAGAAGAACTAATCTCACAAGAAGAGTCTCACTCCAAAATAACAACAATACAATAGTACAGCGATCTACTTCTTTAAATACAACCAAGCCTCACACAAAATATTGAGCAGTTAAACTCGCGACATTAAAATTCGATTGTATTTATTCCTACGAACTAACATACAACTTACGCTATTTTCACACTCAACGAATTTTCCTCTTTCATTGGTGTTCGGTGTTCACAGTCAGTCTGTCGTCAAATTTTATAACTTTATATCCAAAGATATGAAAATGAAATTTCCTCCAAACTTTGGGGAAATTCATTAGAAACACATTGTTGTGCGGAAAGCAATTCGGACGTCATTTATTACGTTTCTCTTCCGTGGTTATCAGAGGGGGGTTGTAAGAATTCATACGGAACACATCTCTTTCAGAATTAAGGAATTTCTTCACGCAATACAACAATACTGGAGCACAAGTCACGGAGACTTTTCAGGTGATCACGAATTAAGAACGAAATCGAAACCAGTGCACCCCAAACGTCCACGACAGGCCAAACACATGTCGGTGTACTTTTAGTCTATTTCATGGTTCAACGGTAATTGAAATGGCAAGTGAAATCGGCAAGGAATGCAATCCATCACTCTTTAACAATGGTGTGCCATCTTTTTCAATTGCATTGGTAGTGTTTACAACAATGAATTATATATATATATAATCTTCAATGATTAGCTTTATTTTATTTAATGCATTTAAATATGGAAGTAGTATACAAAATTGATAGTACAAAGTTAACAAAGTAGCAAGAAAATTGCTTCACACTATAAATTGCTCGTATTAATTTCGCACATGACGATTATATAATTATTAAAATTACAAAATGTACCTCGCATGGTGATAGCTACAAGTTGAAAGAAACCCAGAAATGAAATTCTCCCAAGGGAACATTTCTTGCTCCGCTTCTTCACACACGAGTACTTTTCGGAAGGAATCATCAATCATTTCCTTCGCAGGCGACTTACGCCGAGCGATGGGATGTCGCGTCCCAAACGTGTTAGAACACAGAAGGCGCCAACGGAGTAATTGCTCCCACATCTCTCCCTCTCTCACTCCCCCCTTCCTCTTCTCTCATTGCTTGGAGCCTTAGAAAGAAACCATTTACACGCTAATGGATCGCGAATAGAAAGACAGCCGCATGCGTGATTGCACGGGAGGTAACAGATCACGCTGCAACGTACGAGATCCACAAGGACCGAATACATAGAGATTACTTTTATACATTGAAGTATAAAATAATAATAACTAAGTTCATTAATATTTATAAAAAGTAAGTCGACCAGTGATGTCTTTATTCTATAAAGCAATATTTAGTTTTTCCTCTTCTCATTTACGTTTCTTGTTCGATCCTTGATCGGATCGGAGATGAATAACACCTTCTATACGAAGATCGTCATGATTCAGTTTATTCCGACAAAACCCTTAATTAACTATTTCGCATAAAATGTACACGAAAAAAATTTTTTTTTCAATAATTGTACTTTTATAGAGTTTGCCATACGAGTGATACCATTGCTTTGTATCGCGTATCAAATAAATTACAGTTCCAAAAACAGTAGGTCTAAATAAATCGGATTAATTCTGATCGGTCAGCTGAGGATAAAGTTTTTCCAAAATCGTTAGGTTTGGAACACGTTGGGTGAAGTTAAAGTCTACTGAAATTCTTGTGGCCAATATATTTCATTAACTCGATTCTATGACATTTACGTTCACAACAGAACCATAGCGTTTACGTAATCTTTGTTAAAGCATAAAATTAGTAGACTGATAATGTCCCTATATCGTGAATGAACCATCGTTGAGCATCCACTTGAATTATATTTCGGTCGCATTAAAGCTCAGAGGCCAGGGCTTTGACGTTGGTTCATCGCGTTCCTGGAAGCTCGATCGTTGCCGGCTGCGCGTCGGTGGCAGCCAGACGGCTCGGCGTGGGTCAGGAGGACGGGCGACGGGGAACGGGGAATTCAATGGAAACACACCCCCGCGCCGCGCCCCTCCGTCCGCAACCCTCCGTGTTGTAGCGGACTCACTGAAGCCACCACATTGTCACCCTCAGTCACACAACTACGAAACATCAAGAGAACGATGACGTAACAAGGGACTTCGTTCTCTCCCTCCATTGAATATGACGTCCTGTTCATAAGAACGCAATTTCAAAGAATAGATTACCCTTCACAACAACAGTGTTAGCGGGAGGTTCAATTAGTGCATCTAATTAATATATATCGTAACCCTACATGCTAATCATTTTATAGGATAAATATTGGGTAGATTAAGACCGAGAAACGACTTACGGATGGAAAATTTACTATCTGGACAAGGTGCATAAAAATTATTTCATTTAAGAATGAGATAATTAATATTTTTAAAATCATTATCACTCAAACACGTCTTCAAGATCATTCATTCATAGAAGTTAAGGATGTTATGATAGAATAAGACAATGGCAAAATCAGACTACTTTCGAATAATATTTTTATGAGAAGTCGAATTCAGAAAGGATATGTAATTCTCTAATGTGTTCGCCCATACAGTTATAATCATCCATAAAAATATGTCGACTAACTTTTACTCAGAAGTGAAGACTCCCACATTGTAAATACTAACACGATTGTCTTAATAAAACATTTAATAATATTATGTAAGAAATCAAGAGAACCTCCAGTCAATCCCTTTAAAAATATACTTCGTGAATCCAAGCCTAAAAAACATCACCTGGTCACGCTATTCTAATCGTCCAGATGTTCGCCAGATGGCAAGTGAGATACGCGCCCCTTGACCCCGCTGCTTACCAGACATGCACACATGAAGCATCCGCTAATGACTACCGAGACACGCGTATTCCAAATGTGATGACGATTGTCTCAGTCGTCCACATGCTCGAAAAGACAGCGAAACAAGGTCCTTGGACTGCGACTTCACTGGATCGCACAGTTCGATGGTTCAATTAGATTCCTAGCACAAAGCGGACTGCCTCGGACCTAGTTAAAGATTGTAGTTGATGACCACAATTATTTGTCTCTCTGTAACTAAATACTAATAAGAAAGTCCAGGAAACTTCCATCTCATGATATAGATTATTTTGCAAGGAAAGATATCTTCAGAGTCCAATAAGTTTGGAATTTTTAGAACTACATTTGCTTAGGTGAATAGGAGGATTCGTTTAGAGAAGACTAGCATACACGGTGGTAATTATTAGTCACGGAAATACCTGAAATCATAGGGACTCTGGGTTACATTTGCCGGATAACAATGTAGACTCTTGTCTTATCACACCAACATATACGTGCTTCATTATTGATTCCACTTAGCAAAATTATAATTTTCTTTTTCTTGGGGTACTGCGCTTGGAACTCCTATTTCGATAAGGACATGACACTACAAATTAATTACCTCACCTTCCATTTTCCCTTCTTGATCCCTCATTTCTCTTCCCCACCATGTGGAATGAATAAAACATTTCCCCAAGGTACCCGTTCCCGTTGCAAGAACCCGGCCAATCATTAGAGACCACGCGTTGCGCTTCTTCGGCGCGGGGGCACGGAATATACCTTGTGAATGTTGTATACTGTATTTCCTCTCTTTTTTACGAATCATTTGCACTGACAAGGGAACGGTCAAAAGTGACAGGTCGAAACAGGTCTTGATTTTTATTTTTCACTGAAAGTGTGTATTGTATAGGGTACACTATTCAAGTTTTAGCTGTTGAGACGCACTGGAAGTAGTTTTAATTTTTTTTTCAAAATGCCAAACAACCACGCTTCAAGCGACCGATTGTACACCTCTCAACGGTCGGCGATAAGGAAGGACGGAAGTGAGCGAACGCGCTGGACAGCTGATTATGTAGGTTTTTTTTTTTTCAAATCATAAAACTAGCTGCATAATTACAACTATAATGATTGTCATTTTTAACTAGAATATGTCAAATTTTCATTATCCAGTAAGCATAGAACTAATGATCAAATAGTTGAAAATCGCATTACTCCCTAATCACAGTTCTCTGTTAAAATATTACAACATATAATTTTCTTCTTTTGTTAGATTAAAGTCATTCATTCGAAATTATTCAAGATTAGTCTTATTATTAGAAATGTTTCATAATACATACATCAAGATTTTCAATTTAACGCAGTCATACTTTGTTAGTTGAAAATAAAAAACTACATAAATACACTTGATATTCCATAAGCGAAGAATTTCTGTTTTCAAATCTCCATACTTTTGAAATTTCTCATTGCAAGTAGTTGTAGGTTGTGAGTTGTGGTTACTCCACGAATTTCAACTTTGTCCCCTCGAGGAAACTCGAAAAAACAATCAAACAAAAACTACAAATTTCTAAGAAAACAAAACAAAAATCTAAAAATACACATTCTTTTTTGGTTTTTGCTTTATTACATGAATACTGCGTACTCTGCGAAGAAAATAAATATTTGCGAAATTAAACTACACGAAATTTCTTGCAATATACATTCCTTTGTTTTATTCACTAGGCCGGCAGATAGCGTTGAATTTATACTCCAGCATTTCGGAAAGTTTTCCTAAATGTTGTGGAGAAATTCTGAGAGACTTTGTTCTTTATGTTTTTCAAGAGCTGAATACAATTTTTGACTTTTCCATGTTGAAAAGTTTTTAGATAGTATGAAAAACAATCAAAATACTACACATAATCATACCTTTTGCTAGTTTTTTGTCTATTACAGTAAATACGTCCGTTCAAAGGAAAATCCTATTAACAACAATAAACTAGACATAATTCTCTGCAATTTATCCCTGTACGTGTTTTGCCCGGTGAGTACACTATTGGAAAATGAAAAAAGAACACTATGAATTCGTGGACTCACCAGAAGGAAATTTTATTGACGCATTCTCGAGGACGTATACAACAAACGATCACACCGACAGAGGAATAAGCATATGAGTGTAGTCGACAGGGCGTGAGAAATGTCAGAGCTAGTACCCTGTATACCCTCCTTTTGCAGCAATGCAGGCTGCAATTCTCCCATGGAGACGATCGAAGAGGTAACGAAATGTAGTCGTCTTACGGAATGGCCAGCCATGCAATTTGTACCTGATGCCTCATTTGGGACAAGATTCCTTGCCGGTCTTGCAGAGCGCGCAATTTGACGTTTCATCCAGTCCCAAATATGCTCAATGAGGGACATCTCGGGATCGCGCTGGTCATGGTACACATAGGAGAGCAAGTTGGTGGCACGGGCTGCATGTGGACGTGCATTGTCCTGCTGGAAAAGGACATCACCTTGTTGGTGCACGAACGGTAGCACGACTGGTTGAATGATGTTTTGGATGTACCGTGCACTGTTCAATGTTTCCTCTACGATCATCAAAGGAAAACGGTCATTGTAAGATATGGCTCCCCACACCATGGTGCCAGGTGTTGGCCCTATGTGTCTCTGTCTTATACACTCCAGACGTTGGCGCTAACCTACACGACGCCATACACGCATACGACCGTCATTAGCACCAAGGCAGAAGCGACTCTCATCACTGAAGACGACAAGTCGCCATTCATCCTTCCATAAACGCCTATCGCGACAACACTGGAGGCGAGCTGCACGATGTTGGGGCGTGAGCGTAAGACGCCTTTTTTTGTGGGGCTATAGGGTTCGTCAACGTCAAGGTCATTAGAGCCCTTGCAGGTGGGGAAAAATGCAGTTTCGCACTACAGATAAAAGCCGTAGTGACTCTTCTCCGTGTGTGGGACTCGCCGAATATCTCGACCATACCCACTAAAAAAGTCCTCCTGAATTCAACAAATATCTAAATACTTTCTTGCCCGACAACTTTCTTGCTCTTGTCAGACAATTTAAAAAAATTATAAGCACTCCAAAAACCACACACACATAAATTCATAAATTTTCCAAATTTATAGCTTTTCACTTCTATGTCAGTTCAGAAAGCTGTGATAATTGAAAAGTTTACCCTCTGCGACTAACCACCGCAGTTGTAGTATTCGGGTATGGCACTCTAGATTCCAACTAGACAGTCCCCCACTCCCAAAACGTTTTACGATGTGTCTAATGAGTAAACTCACGTAGAATTGGGCCTTACTAGCAGTCGTCACCGTGGTCCTTAGTTGGCCGAACGAGAAATACACCACGAAATCTCAGGAACTACAAAGCCTACAAACTTGAAATTTTATAGGCAGGTTCCTTTTAGGATGTAGACGACCGCTAATAAAGAATTTTACTAAAATCCTCCCCGAAAGAGGTGAAATAGGAGTTGAAATGTTTTATGTATGTATCCCACCAAAACTCTGGAGTGCCTGGAGCAATTACAACGAAACTTGATGCACATATCACTGACTATCTGATAGCAAATAGCAAGAAATGGGAAATTTGTGTTTTCTGAAAACATTTTATCAATTACATAAGTGAAAATAAGGGATTGCGGATACACACCAGTACTATCAAACCACCAACATTAATGGATAACATTCTCACTAGATACAAAAGGGAAAGAAAGAAAGAATAAAGTTGGACACAGTATGAAATTCTGGCGGGCAAGCCGCGTGGATATGTATACATATATCATTGTAAAGAAAATTAATGTTCTATAACTTTTTAATGAACGTTTTCCTTAAACCAAATGGTTGAGTAATTAAAGACACAAGTTTGACAAAACATAGGAAGATTTTTTTTTCGTACATTAATGATATTCGCGTAAAAATAACACGAAAATCATAAGGTATACGAAAAAAATGATTAAACGATCTAGTAGAAAATTCGATAAGTTTTATTTTATATTTAGCATATTTTTTCTCACAGTCAACTGTTTTCGAGATATTAGCGAAAAACAGTAAAAAGGGACCTTTCAACCCCTTTCCGTCACTATTAGAACTGGGGACTTTTGGTATTTTTACCTCCTAACTACCCAAACACAATCCCGAAGAAAAACTTTACACTATCTTCCAAGTCTTCTATGACCCCTTCGTTGACTGGACTAGTTTAACAATCTCAACATAACAGTATTTTGAACTAAACTGCAGGTGTATCTTAACTTACCCGTCACTCCACAAATAGGTATATTTTCTAAGTTAGGACGTAACAAAAAGAACACGACACTCAGAGGAAAGGTGATGAGACACCGAATACTGTTACAAACTTAGGAAATATTTCACGAAGTTGTCTCATTTTTATTCAAGCAAGTTATAATTAACTACCAAATGTAACTGTGGAGTGTAATTCGGTAAACGTATAACTGGCACTGAGAAGAGTACTAAAAATCTGCGTTTCAAAAATGTTATCTTTATTGTGTTTCGTTAAATTTACTCTTTCACTGTTTCCCCTTTTCCTTTGTTCCGTTGAGAACTAAAGAAGTTAACTCCTTTCTGGAAAATCCGTCTTTCCATAAGCGCTCAGTAGAAGAGCGCGCGAATCCAGTAGAGAAGCGAAGGGCGGCGTGGAGTTGAGAGGCGGCAAGTAAGTAGGGCGGCGGAATGCGAGTCGAAACGGACGCAGCCTTCTGCTCAAAATACCCGCGTCTTGTTGCGCCTCACCCGCCCTCTCCCGAATACCTCGAAACAAGGACGACGCACACACGTAGGCTGCGTGCACATAATATGCGTTGCCTTGCGCAAAGTGCGTTTTCTACAGACATTTCTTTGGAGTCCAATAGCGTCTGAAAGCAAAGACCTCAAGGAAGACAGATTGGTTTCTTGATTTATACAATAACCTGGGTTAGTCTACAAAACGTTTCAAGATGTAATTGCTGTTGTGCCACTAAATGATATTGAAATATATAGTAAACGAATAATCGAGTTGAACGTGAAGATGGCAACCTTGGTCAAATTCTCCGACGGAAACGTCACCAAAAGAAAGCACCCTCTAAGCCAAAATTCAACCCTCCCTAAAAAATAAATATTAAAAATACAACCGCTCCGAAAGAAAAAAAAATCACTTTACTCGTAAGTGATTTTCCATAAAAACATTATGGGAAAACTTCTTTCCGCTGCAACTCTTGTACACATTAATACTTTTCACTATTTTAATAAGATAATTTACATATTGTCAATTCATATGCACGAAAGACAACGCACAATATTACACGCAAAATAAGAGTTCCTGCACGTGTCAGTGTAGGTGACTTCCACAGTCTATTGAAACACAGAACAAGCACGATAAATAACACGACAATGTCGGGTCAAGTTAAGGTCATGATGAAGGCGATTTCCGAAATACATAATGACAATGGGACAAAATAACAGAAGAAAAGTCGAAACGCACGTTGACTGATATAGGTTTTAAGCTTACAAAACAACATACTGATTCGCTTCCGTACTACTTACGTAACTACTAACTTCATAAAAAGTAACATGCCGCTACTACATCATCATAAATATTCAAGAAAATAGGGATCCTTTTCAAATTTTCATCTAACCAACTATTTCCGTATCACTTATATTTTTCATTCTCATTCCATTTCCTTTCTTGTTCTAGCATTTCAACTACTTATCGAAACTTATCTTATCGTTGAACGCAATGAATATATATATATATATATATATA
>NNCF01129391.1:793745-846687 GCA_002313205.1 Laupala kohalensis
CAACTATTCCCTTTCCGTTCTCACAGGGACACTCTGACGCTCCCTCGTCCCCGCCTTTTTTTTCCTCCCAGCATTTCACGCCATCCACATGCGGTGTCACTCTATATGCTTATTGAGAACCTCATAGCAATGTTCTCTCTCTCCCTGCTGACTCATGGGAGATAGTCCCTCACCATAAAATAATAGGATCCAACCCTGTCACATATGTCTCGAAGTATTCTCTCTATTGTGTTTGAAATGATTCTCCCATCGCATATTCCCAAATTTCATTCTAATTTCGAGCACACAGTATTTGTCTTGAGTCATATTCCTTTGGAACATTCCAAAATCACAAACCATTTAATATTTTGGGCCTTTTCCGGAAAATAACCCATGCATTTGCATTGTTTATCACAATATCTTGCATTGTTTATGGATAATTTTGGACAAATAAAGAAAAACACGACGAGATAATGAGTAAATTTAGCACCGTCACGATTCTACTCGGAAAGGTGCAAATACAAGAGGGAAGGTCATAGGGGTTCTACCTTCCCCTAAAAATCTTCGAAAAAAAAAGCGTCGGATGAAGACGATTTCGGGCTAATGTTGAAGAAAAACTCACTGAGCTTTGTTTGCTCTCATAGTTCACCGAGATATCCCATTGGAACCAGAAACAATTACAGATGGAAAAAGAGGTGCCAAGAATATGTGCTATAAAGATTTCTCCTCAGAAAGTCCGAACTGTTTGTTTTGTTCCTCGTTTCTGTCTTATATTCTAAGTGCATTTGTGTGATGTTTCAATATCAATCATCAATATTCATCGAACACTATTCAGACATATTTTGTTATTTTTTGGGAATTTTTTTTTTTGAAGTAAGTCAATATTTTTCGTACACAACCTTTTCTGAAAAATTAAGAAAACACGCTTCGATTAAAGTTGGAAAAAGTGAATTGTTAAGCCTTACATAAATTTTTGAAATATTGACAATGTTCGGCCAAGTGTCAAGGATTAATAACCCATTCAAATGTTTAAATTAAGTTAATACAATAAACTCAAATAGCATTTATACAAATTAATATACGATTTATACTACTCCGTTAATCTTCATTCCTAAGTTTTTAATGGAAGTGATCCACGAAATATGGGACTCCTCGCGCATTAATAAAGGTCAGTTTCAAAGTGAAACTTGATCATAGTCTTAAACAAGGAAACACGGTACTTTGGTAATACTGCAATTCCGTTTACCGGGAGATTTTGGATTTATGGTAGACCCCTGACATCGTAGAAACACTTTGTAATACAAACAACTTACTAAAATTATCTGATATAAGTTAACTAAACGGCCCTCAATTTCGAACACAATTAAGAAAGAAAGAATAATTCAAGGGAGAACGGAACAGACGGAAAGGAATGTAGCCTTCTATAATTAGCATATCGCTTCTAATTAGAAAGGATGCGGAGGCATGGAACGAGGGTGTCTCGAAAAGCGGTTTGAGACGCTTTGTCGAATTTACAGGGAGGGAATTTACACAAAATGAGAGAGCCTGTTGAGTGAACAATATACGAAATGGTTAGAATAGTAAATAGGATCTGGAAAAATAAACCTACGAACTATTTTTTAAATATATTGGCCACTAGGATATACAAACTTCGATCTGCAGAATAAAGAAACCTCGAAAAAAGTCAAGATTCCTCCAGTCCGTTACGAATAAGGCTCGATATCACGAAGTTGTTCGCTTGTGTTTTTGTATTCACTTAGCTTAATGTATAGAGAGGCAACGCTAGGATGGGAATGAAAAAGTGATGAGAAGAAATGAAGGTAGAGGAAAAATAGTATAAAGGAACCCTGTCACAAACCCTCTTGTTTACGACAGCGAATTAAAACATTGGGGATTTGAACCCCGATCATCAAAGGTAGAAAGCGATGGGTAATCAACTATACCACTGGTTGTCCTTATCGCTTATGGTAAAACTCGGTTATTTTCATAAAATGAGAACAAAGTAATATTTCCAAGAAGTAGCTGAATGAAATCAAAGAAATTAATACGAGGAAAAATGGAAAGTTGTGAATCTCCTAATAAGTAATTTTTCAATGTATATTGTTTCTCACTTTCTGTGTATCTTGGAAAAGCGATCAAGAAGAATACAGTATTTCGTTCATAAATGATTTATTATACTTGACAAAAACACGAGCTACACATGCTGCAATACAAATGATACAAAACGAGCTACATGACTAAATGTTTAAATTCTATTTGGGGGTTTGAACAGGACACACAGATTCTACGCCCAGTTGTCAGTCGCCATAAATAATTCATCCTTAAGTGCTTCAGAAACACCTTATCGTACAGTGAAACCCCAAGAAGTTCCCAAAGATGTTGGCACATGTCCATAGGAATGCAGTAGCAGTACTGGAGTCGTGAAATAAATTCTTTGTAAAACAAATGAAAATCCCCGAAAAAATAATTCAGATTTCCACCACAGATGGAGAAGTCTAAAACCAATTGAAAGAGCGACACTTTTCTCCCCAGTGTCACTTTGTCTGAACGCCTTCTAGTGAGTCAGTTGAGAAGAAGTCCTCCCAGAATAGCCACATGCTCTTTCTCCACACTCGCCGCTGCACTTCTCGATCGCCTGCTGCAGAGGGTCGTGGGGCCAAGGAAATAATATTAGATGGCGCGGCCAGAACGAAGGGGAAATGGAGATAAGGGATCGACACGGAGGGAAGCGACGCAGTTATCGCCACATAAAACAAAAGGGTGCGCGGCGCGGCACGGCCACAATCTGTTGACTCAAGACGAAAGTCGTGCTTAACCCTCGCCAGACTAAATCATTTCGTTTGCCCCGATGTCCGGAAGTCTTTATTACTATAACGGGAGGTACGCAGAAAGAATAACGGCCTTGTTCCAAAGTTGCGTCACTTTGTGGAATGTTACAAATCCATTGATTCCACACGCTTTGTTTCCAAGTGTGAAATTGAAAAAGAATTTGATGAACAGAAGATTAAACAGGAAATGTGAAACTAGCAGAAAAATACATGTTTATTATAGTCAGAATGGCATAGTGATATCAGTTGTCACTAAAGCATTGTTCTCTATTCGAACAGATAATAGAAAAAGAATGATTGTCAATTGCAACGGCCAGCAGCAAATGACTTCAATTCGCCCACCCGTGCCTCCTCTCATCCTGTACTCACGTGTTCGGGGCAGTCGGGTGTTCACTCATGGATCTGCTACCACCACCGCCCCCGCCTCCACAGCTGGCGAGGCGACGCCCAACGGGCCCGACGCCGCGCCGCCGCCGACCGACGCTGGCTCGCGCACCCGCCACCGCGACTGTGACACGCACGCAGCTGTCTGTATCTACGGTAGCAGTAGACGCAGCAGCGGTGGTGGTGGTGGTGGAAGCGACGCTGGCGGTAAGGCCTCCCGCGCGCTCTGTCGCGCCACGTGGGTCCATCGTCCTCGTGCCCCCCCTCCTCCTCCTCACCAACGCTTTCAGCGCACAAAACGACGAGAATTTCCTTAGCGATTTGAAAATTCACCCATACACTTCCATCACTGCATACACAAGCCCCACCAAACGATGACCGGATATCCTAAGTCGTTATTATTTTATTCTTAAAAAAAAAATTGTTTTAGATACTGTGAGTAATGTTAAGTACCGTGATTTCTAACACTTTTTTCACTTAAGTGCTTATTTAGAGCAAAGACAACACAAGCACCACTATAAAGAATAGGAAATAAGATAATTCCATGTATTAACATGCATTCCCCGACCAGCTACGGAGAAATGTTTATCTTAATGACACTTCCTCTAACGTCTGATATTCCTTGTGCTACAATACCTAAAGTCAAATAAGTAGATAAATCTGTAATTTCTAAAATAGCTGTCCCATTAAAACGAGACAAATATTTGTATTCTATTGTAAAATTAGAAATTTCCAGGGAAATAGTTTTCTTTTTTTAATAAGTTTAATCAATTTTCTATCCAGGAACATTTTGATGTAAATACGGGAACTTAACCTATCACTGAACTGAAAGGAATTGGTTGAAATCTGTGATGGAAACTGGGCTTCGTCCCTAACCCTCGGCCGCAAGAAAGGTGCCTCGAGATAGCACTGGAACTCCTATGGGTGCTCAGTGCTATCTTGGGCAAACTGTAATCAAAAATAATGCAATATATGCATTATGATGCTAATGCAATTATTCTACTGTCTCGATAAATGAATATATTTCATCCTTTGTTTCACGCGAGCATAGATAATTGAAATTAGTTAATTAGGGTATGTTGGGAATTATCATTATAATTCTATAAATTGTGCGTTTTAGAACCAGAACTAACAAGAACTTTTTTTGGCGGGGTGGGTGGTGAGAGGGGTATTCGGGTCCGTCCCAAATCACGAACAGATAGATATTTTTACGAATCAGGTATAACAGGCAATGGTATCGCGTTTTGATTCGATCCACGTCCTCGAAAAATAGCGTGGCGACCATTTCACCTCGTAATGTCGCTAAACCCATTAACAAATGAATAATGAGAAGCAGTCAGTCGGCATTAATGAGGACAAAGGGCTCTCAGTAGTCTCAGTCGTGATAGGTAACACAAGAAGAGAGGCGTGACGACGGCGGGCGCCGCGTGTATATTTAGTGCAGGTAATGGTAACGCACCTGTCAGCGCCCTCCGCAGCCACGCATGTGGGAGAGGCGTCTGCGGTGGCAACGGCGGTGGAGGTAGACACGCCGGCCAGAGCATGGTTTAAAAAGCCAGAAGAATGGACCTTTAATGCGTCAAGGACGGGACACTTCGCGGTTAAAGCGCAGATTGGACGCGATGCTGTGTTGCGCTGGATCCTACTTGGAGCTAACGGAAGGAAATCCGGATTTCCATTATACGTTGAGTATTGGACATAAGGGAAATAAATAAATAAATAAATACAAACTACTAACTCATGTATCCAATGTGCACATTTATCCGACGAGAAAATCATTATCACGATTAATATATACATGAAAAAGTGAACCTACCCGTTTGTGGAGATTTGAGTCTGTATTGCAGAATTAATGTTGATGGACTTCAACACAGAGGTAATTTTAAGACCTGAGTTTATTACAAAAAATATGCTACATTGTCATTAATGTAACATTTCGTATGTTCCAAGTTAAATTATACTCACATGAGGCTTTGTTCAGACCGATTCATTAATACAGGGAAAAAACTATTAAATATGGAAACAAGTTTTTGAAAAGACTTTCCTTTCGTATTGTACAACCTAACTAAGAAAGGAGTTAACAATATTTCCATTTTAAAAGAGTACTTTGCGGTGATGTCATTTTCCGAATTTTGGCTAAACTTTTCGATGAAACCTCACGAAGGGATAAAAAACTGTCTCATTTCCGTCTAGGAGTACATCGAAACTCAACACAAGTTATTTTTAACTCGAACACGTCATGAGTGTTACTAAGTAACTTATTAAAAACAGTTACATTTTACAGAAGAAAAATATCTTTAAATCAACTTCGAATCCCATTGGAGATTCAGATGATTCACCGATAACGTAATTTTCTCGAAGGTAATTTATTTGTCCACAATTATTAGTTTCCAATCAAAGATACTCGTACAACTCGGGATGTCACAAGCTAACTTCTGGATAATAAAGTTTTTTACCCTCCAAAACACTATGCTATCTTCTTTGTTTTATATTATTTATATATTATAGAATTAATTTTGCTATCTAGCTGAAGAACCATTTGAAAACGAGTCTTTTCAGTTATTAATTGAAATTGTGTAATGATACGTACTGACTAGCGTAATCAGATACTAAGCGGAATTGACATTTGCAGCAATCTCTTGCATCATAAATCACTTCTTGTAAGGGCAAAGTCATTACAAGGATCACAGGAAACTAAACAACGAACCAAACAGGAAGATGCAGATAACATTTCAAATAAACGAACCGATTTTGTAGACGGAAGTTCATCGCAATTCTAGTCTGTGAATTCCATGAGATGTAGATGATAACGTTAATCCAAAATAACTCGATTTTTATACTCTTTAGATATTTACGCTGGACGCGTTGACTACTTTCAAGCACCCAGAACACAACTACTCGCCAATGGTCTATATGTCACGAAGTAATATTAAGCGAGATTTTCTAAACATGTTGATAGAATTTGTCACCAAATTAATTATCATTATCATTCCATAGTCAAAGACAGTCAGGTAAGCCGAATTTATTTTTATTTCAATACGATATTTATTACAACAAAAAACAGCAATTGCGCTATAACCAAACACTTATATTTCTTTCGGAGATACGCTATCGCCTTTAGTACCTAAACACGCTCTCCAAACGTTCATAGAGAATACAAAATAATCTCGGTTACCTGGTAGTAAGTTGACAGTCGTACTTACTTAAGCTCGCTTGTCTCGAACAGAGAATAATTATACATACCGCGTGAAAGAGTAGAGTTGAAAGAGTAGATTTAACAGTCTTTGGGGGAAACTATTAGAACATACTTATTTTGAAGTTGAAAATGCTCATGTGCCAGAACGTATTCATCTGCGGGGCCGCATGCCGACCGAGAGTTGAAAGTCAATGATCTCGCCATATTCTGAATAAAAGCTTAAAGCGATCACTCAACGAAGTTAACATGTACACAGTATATAAACACGTCTGATCCTCTGTGTCTTGTTGAGGCCGGGCGTTGTAATCGTGTCGCAGGTACGAGAATGTCACCTATTTGCTCCCAATACATAGACCAAAGATGCATGGGATATTTCGTTTCTAATCAATGGTAGTTTCCCAATGTATATGTGAGTTTTACTCACGTCGCACGTCCAGACGACTCCCAGGTCTACTTAGTTGCTATAAAATGGGTACTTCGTTTATATTCGTGAGATCCAAGAAACCGCAGGACGATGCAGGCCAAATCATCATCTTCTTGTGTCGAGGCTACGAATTGGTAAACTCCAACGGTCTTACAGCCTAAAGCAGAAAATGTTGCTTTCTTTTTTTGTAGAAATATGTCAAGCAAAAGAAAAAGAAACCAGTTATCGAATCCATACATTGTTTTTTATGTCCAGTAGTTTGAAATATGTTAGGTATCATTCGAGATAAAAGAGATGTACAAATGAAATGCACTTGGATTAACGATCGTTCTTTCTATTACCCTTTAATGGTATCTTGAATTATAAGAGAAGTACATGAAGGGTAAGCAACGCAACAGTGACATACAAGAGCTGCATAATAAATATATACTCCATTGTCTTCTCCATCCCAGGAACACTAGTTCACAGAGACAACCGCGCTGCATACCATCATACTTCTTCCTCCCATACACTCATTTAACCTCTCTGAATCGCTATTATTATCAGGTATTTCTTTCACGAGCACTTTTGCTTACGTCATCTCATGATATAACCATAGGTCGCCTTTAATGCAAAACCCTCTCCGCTCAATCAACAGCACAGTTTGCTTCGTAGACAAAATACCTTTTATGCACAATGAGTGTTTTCGCCAACATCTTAATAAGATCTCTCCAAATCACACTCCTGTAAAATCCGTATCCTCGTAAACGTCTGAAGTAAATTTCGTTCATAAACCTTTGAATCATAATATTCCCCTTCCCTCGCATTGTCTTGACGTCCTGAAGGATGAAGGCAAGCCACAACCCACAGGCTGACCTCCCGACCTGCAATGTAGATACTCGTCTCACACACTCCCACGCCTTCCATGTATTCAAACGTCATCGAAGAGACTCACGCACCTAGCGCATTTATTGTTCTCGGTAACCACAATGACCTTCCACCTTGTAATCGCTATATTATCTTTCGTAAACCTCCGCCTACTTTTTAGTTTCCGTTTAGACAAGAAATGTGTAAGGAAACAATGATAAACGTACTTAAAAGGTTTAATATATTTGCTCATGGAGCCACCAACAACCTATTTAAGACATTGTGGCTTCTTTTAAGTGTCATGTGTGAGTATACTGTGGATTAAAGATATGAATTTCCATAAAGGTTTGCGCTACTGGCAGCGTGGACCCAAAGAAAAGTACGCGACAATGATGCTTTTCTTTATCCCACTTACGAAACATATACGCCGAGAAAATAGTCACAAATTGACGATTCAAGGCAGAAGATATTTGCACTGGTAAATAAATTAGAAACAGGACGTGAGGAGAAGAAGGCTAAACAGTGAATCAGAGGCATTGGATATAAAATAACGTTTATTGGATACGAAATGGTTCGTGATTGACGAAACTGAGACGATCGAAGAAGCAACTGATCAAGGACAAGAAATAACATTGTCTCATCACGAACACAAAACAAGTTTCAATTATATGCAAATAAGTCATACGTATGGGCGCCTAAACTAGAGAGAAGTTCACCAGTTTATACCACAGAAAATAAATTAGGAAAACTACACCAACACTCCCACACCATCATAAGAATCACGTCTCTAGTACCTATCACCAAATACAAAGGTGTCTCCTCCCTCGCCCTCCTTCTTTCACGGGAAGTTCCTCCAGAGTCAAAGATGAAGCCACGCAAACATTAACGGCGACGGCGACTGGGAAGCTAGCAGCACGGAGAGTAACACCAAGGCACGTGACGCCGCTGTCCGTCGCATCGAATGCTCACTAATCCTAGCTCCGGAGGGCATCGACCCGCGTCTCTCAGCGCCCGAGACTCTTCACACAAAACATTCGGACGTGGTTTCTACTTCACTCTGGGAGACATTGCGAATGGGATTTAAATGAGAATCATTCCTTCATAAGAATGTATACTGCAATATACTCTCCGTTTCTCAGTGTTATGGAAATAGTCACCAAGGTTAATTGATACACACCTTCACTATATCCTTTGAACTCGGTGCACTTTTCTCACCAGATATATCTGCTCCACGCGGTAGATAAAAGGGAAGAACGATTCGGGAAACGAATAGAAATCTCAATTCGAAAAGAAAAATGAGAAAACAAACACAGAAGACGAATTCGTTGGTAGACAAGATGCATATCATGCATTGTGTTTAAAATCGTGTTTCCTACTTGCTTATCTCCTCTAAGACAAAGCTATGGAGTGAGAGATTGTTCAGTAACAACAATAAGGAAAGAGCACACACGAAATGAGTTGGGAGAGGGATGAACGTAGCAACACTGCTGCAAAAAGGCTGTGTTAAACCGGTGGCAATCTGTCAGGTATATCACACAACTAGGGCGAGACAACAGATTAGAAAACCTGTTTATGATAAGCACACATGCACACGAAAGGAATCTCCTTTAAATTGAGAATTGGGATTCATTAGTAACATCCGCTACGGAGGTGAAGTACTAAAAGACAGAACTTTGAGGTGAAAGTACATCTTCTAATTATATTTTTGTTACGACCATATTAAAATGTTTTAAAATTCATTTTGTCCGTTGTTTCAACTACACTTGAAGAAAATATTTCCACCATAATGTATGCGCCCTAAATGGGAATAAACATATATTTAATTTATGAGACTGACTTTATCAAAAACCAATGAAATCTTAATTGAATGACATTTAAACGCTGCTGTACAGCTCCATATATGCGATTCTACAAGTCACCCTAGAGTCAGTTTTACAGAAACACCCTTTACGCCACGCCATTCATCTATCAAGCACATCAAGAAGGACCGCTCTAAAACACCCTTGTTATTCCTCAGTCCGAAATAGAAGGTATTGTCACCATACATCTTCAAGTACCAAAGTTTTGACTGGTGGCCACGAATAATGGGGTTACACTTAGAGGAAGATTGATACGATTTTTGATGATGCGTACTTTCAGAACTCGTCGCCTTTCGACTGCAAGTACTCCCTTCCGGTTGGACAAAATAATTTCCCATATTTTTGTACTTTTTCCATTAATATCTTATTCTCAATATTTTTAATTATATTCACTGTAGTTTGTTTAGCTATAAAAATAAAATAATTTTTTATTTACAAAACATTTGTTATGTTCTCAGAAAAAAATTATTGTTTCGATAATTTAATTTTATGAGTTTTTGTAGAAACAGTTCGTATTATTATAATCCGGTATTATTTATATATTAATAATCGTTTATTATTAATATATTTCGGGCTTCAAATATTCCGACAAATATTACGTTTTATTTCTCGCATAATATAAATGTACAACTCATATTATCGTTTATATTACTCATTGACTTAGTCAAGTATTAGGTTAACACAAAAACAAAGTAAAATATTCGGACCTATCATGCTTACGCACCCGAAAGTTTCTCATGATTAGATGGACATCAGGTCGGTCCAGTAGAAAATCGTCGGGATCTACATGGCGTCATTTCTATTCAAGAGCAGATGGAAATAAACGCATTAGCGCTCGACCATAGGATTGAGTGTGAAGTCATTTATAGAGCCTTCCTCTAAGACACCAGGAGAGCTAGGTCGAGTCGCAAAAATGGCCACACTGTCACTTCCACGGAGAGCAGAAGTGGGCAGCCTTCGCTACAGACAAGCAGTACAAAAACAGTACAGAAAGCAAGTGGAATACGTATTTCACGATCAACCAGAGCATACATTTTTAACAGAGGAGAATAGTTAAATTAAATGTATAGCCGTAATATCGATGGTCAGATCCCACGTAACGATACGTTTTTATCCTTATGCTATCAAATATGTGTTTAAGACCTGCATTTACTTGTCAATATTCTTTAGGTAAATAGAAACCAACCATACACATGCTACACCACAAATACATATAATGTTATGATCACCGCGTGTCATTTTGAAGAATGAGAGGTTCTAAACAAAACACGTTTCGGGAAGCCCAAATCGCCTTCCAAGTGACAGAAACCCGTTTACAGGATCATCCTCTATCAGAATGTAGCTCTACGAGTTACACAAGTAAATACGCATGACTCGGTACTGCAGAGGCAGAGGGATAAACTCACTCACAGCTGGACTTCGATGCAGGAGAGTATGTGACCTCGTGTGCAACCTAACTCCACCTATGCTGAATCCCTAGAGCTAAAAAAATAATTTAAAAAAACGAGGATCGTTTGCGAAGTGGAAATGCAGGTTGGAGAGAGGTTCTGAAGTATCATTGTTTTATCTCCTCTCAAACTCACATTCATTACGTGGAAGTGAGTTCCATAACACTGTTTCGAACTCGCTTCCATGACATGAAAGTATTAGTTTTTTTGTTTTTTTTTCAGTTTCACGGCGGATACTGTGACACTACGTTTCATTTAGTTGGTTTCTCATTAGGAAGCCAGAGTAATATCACAGCAACTTCCCGTACCCGGTTATTAAATGAGCAAATACACAATATAAATGCTAACGGCATATTTTACTCACTTCAGTATTTCCCGTTACATGATCATTAAAGTAGTACTTCACATAAGATCTAGTCAAAAGTTAATGGACTTCTGTAATTCATGAACTTCACTATTACGGCGTATTATTACTAGATTACTCACTCATACAGTAAAAGTGCTTCAAAATAGCTTGAGAAGTATGTTTAAACGTTTTAAACTAGTGTGTATGGTCGTAAATGATAAAAATTCATTCAAAATTTCAAACTTTTAATGTGACTACCTGGATTGTAACTTATACAAGAAAAAAAAAAACAAATTTAAACTACACCGTAAGATATCAAACTATGACAATACTTATTTAAAACTTATTAGATTACTTGGGATATGTCACATGTATTAAACCATGATTTTCAGTAAAATACGAACTAAAATAATACGTGTTATTTGAAACTTGATTCACGGCAACGTTGTATTTTACATTTTAAAGTTGGTGGCATTGTAAATCATAGCTGAGCTTGTTACTTGTAAACAACGCGTAAATAGATGAAAGTTTTTGAAGTTACTTCCAACATTGATTATTCGTAGAATGTCTTTAATACCATCTTATTTTACGTGGAAAGGCAAAGTAGTCTCTGGAAAAGTATTCCATCAACATATAGCTCAAAGTAATTTATTTCAATTTCAATTTGAAAAAATGAAAAATTATACATTAATACTCGCATCTCTTTTAACTCGTGTATTGGGAAAGACAGAAGGCGGTGGCATTAGTTTTCGCACTCTGGTGGCGAAAGACGAAATAATTGGTTCGCTCGATGTAGTGCGGCGTTGTGACGTTTCACTACACTAATCTCAGTAGTCTGCCTTTATTTTACATTTTATGGAATATCTGATTTTAGATCCCGTGACTTTCGATTGCCATAGGGTTTTCATTCTTTCAGAATACCAGTGAACAATTTAAAAAAGTTTAAAGAAATTCCTACATTTGCTTACATAATTTTTTTCCAGTTAAAGTTGAAAATCCGTGATATCTCATAAGAGGCCACGTTAAATTAAAGTTGCAATAACTCGCAAACTATTATCCTGAAGGTCATGAAACTTTGTTCACTTGTTAACAGTCATGATAACAACAAGTTTACGAAATATAAACAAAATCTTACATTTTCGAGTTTATGTACTACCTTAATAACGTCTTTAATAACACAGATCCTGGTGGTCTGACCATCTTTTATTTTACCATGACATACACAACTCTGTAAGTAACAAATTGTTCAGAAATATGATCTCCATTTAGGTGCAAGATTGGTTTTTATGTAACATATTGTTGGACAGCCATAGACTAATGTTTTAAGATTACAAAACGCGTGTTCTTTATTGCAGTTTACTCACCATAGACATACTTTTCCTTCATTTGAAGCAGATTCAATACATATTGACTTGTGTCATAAACCAATAACGCAAGCGATTCACCGATCGTGCAGAAGCCAAGAAAATGTTGTTTTGTAACACATGTAACTTACGAGGAATTGTAAAAAATTACTGAATAAAGGAAACATTTGGAAAACTAAAAATTGAATCATTCAAACAACGAACACTTTAAAATTTTGGAACATCAAATAAATAATTCGGGTTTCTTAAACATTTTCTATTACTAAAAATTGCCAATCGTATTCTATCAGTTTTTTAATCCTAAATTCTTTACTTGATAACTCGCCAGAGAATTCACAAACCATGGAAAATTAAAACAGCGAAAACGAAAAAGATAAAAATCGCATGCAGTCTTTCGTGCCCAATCCGGAAACAAGCCCGTAAATGTTCAATAGGTTTCAAATGTTTATTAATAGCTAACCTGACCCATTCAGATCTACGACACAAACGCAGCTTTGTTGTTTAAAACGAATGAGGTATTTGTAACACGAACATGGCCTGACGAATTATCATACAATTCAGCACAAAGGGGTGCAATAAATCGTGTGAAGAACGAACTCGATAGGCGACACGGTGCACTTTCCGCCCGTGCTATACAATGACAATATAACAACGCAGTTCAATGCATTCTTTCGTAAATATACTAGTCAAAATCTTACGAAATCCCATAAACGTTAAGTTGCGAACAGAGCAATGTTCTGCGAACCGGCAAAAACACATAAGTTCTTCTTTCTACTGCGACTCGGGATAATTCGAAAATGTGCTTGAACATGAAAAAAAATTGTGTCAATTGATGGAAAACACAGCGTCTTCAGAGATGACACTTTCTCTTTAGTGACAAGCAATTAACGCAATGAACACAAACCATAAGCCAGCACGTTGTTTGAAAACTATAACTTTGGATTTTATTATTTTTTTTTATATGCTGTGATTTGGATCAGTAAGCATAAAGAACGTGAGCCTAATGCCAACAACGGTGGATTCGATTCCGGAGTAGTAGAGTAACTTCATCCCACAGTTCATTTATTCTCATCGCCATAATATCCCTATCAATATCATACACACGATTCTACATGTAAAAGAGAAATTCGAGCAAGATTCCTCGAAGACTGTGTAATAAACTAAGGATATACAATGACAAGTTAGGTATCTTTATGGTCCCATGAAGGCGATTTCCCATAAGATAGGTATCATAGTTACGCTGCGTGACATGTGATTCCTCAATTTCTCATCTCCAAATAGATTGTTCCAAAGAATACTGAAAGAAACCTAGTACGTATTACGTCAAGTTTCAGAAAATTCTTGAAAAATTACTCAAAAAATGTTTTTTTGAACAAGAATCGAGAAAAACGGAAAATAAAGTATTATAATTTCTGTTGAATGTATTCCAACAACGTAATCGACATTTTCTTCCCAAAAAATAAGTTTTTACTTCTTCCCACAGTAGTCCTCAATACCTGAGTGAAGAAACCTCACATATAGATTTCTCCTCCAAATGACCGCCGTCGTGTAGCGTCCACGCGGCGTCATCCGGCAACACAAAAGAGTCGCCGAAGAAAGAAGAAACGGGTCGCGGTGTGGCGCCACGCTGCTGTGCGTCTGCCACGCGGCTGCACGCAGCACAAATAACACGCATTAGACCCTGCATGCAGCGGTGCGAGACAACGAGAGGGGGGCAAGGGAGAGATCCTGGTCGCCATATGGGCCAGCAAGGATCAGACGATGAGTGAGCAGCAGAATCTTTTTAAAGTAGTTCTTCCGACAACATTATATCTTTTCAACGTCTAAAATTTGTAAAAATAAATGCAATTATACATCTTAATATCGATTTTAGCTTTTTAAACACATCTTAGCGGCCATTTAAGTCATCTATAAACCATTTAATATTTGGATAAAAAACATTCTCTCATGAGAGTTGTGTTAGTTTTTTAAAAAATAAACAACTTTCTGGATCTCTTAAAACGATTTTTATTTGTTTAAAACTGTAGCCGAAAACCTACACAAACATTTAAAATAATTTTTCTAAAGGTAATCGGATATTCTGACGAGATATTAAAATTGTTGTTCATCGCATACAGCTTCTTACAAATGGAGTCCAGAGAGTTGGCAGTTCAAATTTCTTCATACATAATTTGGTTCCAAATCAGATTTGCCAATACCAGACACTATTATTCACAAAACATAAAAATTTTAAATATATAAAAAAAAGATCATTAGACTTTCGAATGATTTGACTATAATTACCCGGAAGACTACTCTAAGATATTGTGTCAGAGCATATTTTAAAGAAACTTGTCTTAAAGATTTTGATGGAAGAACAGTAATTTTGGAGTTTCATTTCACACAAAAATTTGACATCAGAATAAGAACGTACTAAAATGCTCAATGTGCTTTGGAAACGTGGCGTGATTGGAATATAACTAACAAGGAAAACAAAATTCTAACTTGTTAAATTATGAGTTTATATCGTTCATTTAAACACTACATCAGATATGTATTGAAAATACCTTTAAAGTTTTCATTTATGAGACAACAAATTACTCGTATTTCATAGTAATAAATACATTACTCGCATTCTCAGCACATGAACAAAGACTTACCCTGCATATGTCGGCTGTAATATGGGCTTCCTTACGGGTAATAGAAAAATTACGAGTAATTAATCAACGAAGGTTTCTTAATAGGCTCCGATTCGAAGGTACAAAAGAACATTAATCATACTCCATAAACATCTTTAAAAAATATAATTAAGATCAATAAACGAGAAATAAAAATACATACCAAATTGTTGAATTGTTAACGGATCAAGCATATTGCATTTAGTTAAGATAAAAATAGATATAAAAATAATTTCTCAATAAACAAACAGTTTGGTTTATAGGTGAAAATTAACAGGGTATAGAAATCAAATCTGAAAGTTCACAAATGCTCACAACGTAAGACTCGTGGGTTGCAGTCGTTGAGTCAATGAGTCAATTCAAATGTAACACTGGTGCACCGGAAAATATTAGTCTTGGCGGAACATAACGCAAATCTGAGAAAACTAATGAGAATCAATCAACCTTTGCAAGTATAATAATAATCGAAAGCAAAAAAGTAAAATTCAAATATACCTTTCAGTAGTATGTATCTTTTGGGTTCAATATTAACGTTTCGAATAGTAGAGGTCATTATTTCCATATTTTTCAGGACGCAAAACCCACATATATAAATGTTAATATAGTTTTAAATACAAATGTACAAATGAAGATGATAATTTAAATTGAAATTTTGCATTAATACCTACTCACTGAAAGGGTTGTGCTCGTAAAACATCGTAAGGGGGCAAAAATCACACACGAAATTAATTAACATACTCGGTTTGAACTCATTGAAACCTATTACAAGGTGAAGGCGAAGGAATAAATATTAACGTGAATTATGTTGTTTCATAGGAAACAATAAGGACGCAAAGCCGAGGACGAGTTTTACAATCACATTCACAGGAACTACACACAGTAAAAGACACACACATCAACTTTACATGAAACTCCTGCATCATTTCACCTAATGTTTCAGTTCCTATAATTCAATGCCACGTAACTACATTTGTATGCCACCATTTGGATATAATATAGAAAATCCTTTCGAACTTCCTGTCTCATGTGTATTCACCATTCCGCAGTCTAATTAGATAACAGACTTCCTAAAATTATCATAACGAGTATCTGTCATAATGGAAGGCACGCAAATCTTCAATGATTGTTCCACTCGTTCTAGTTCTACAATTTAAAGATCGTCACATCATGCTCTCATATTTTGTGAAACATTCTTGGATACTTTTTCCCAATTGTGGTCCTCAGATTCATTTAGCATTTTCCCATTCTCTTAAAATTAAACTAAAATTAATAGTATATTTTCATCACAATGTCAACCAACAATGTAACTTCGTCCTTACTTTACCCGGAATCTGAGTAATACGTATAAAAGCATTTCTCTCAGTACACGCAACTTTTCTTGTTTGTTAGGGTTCCAGAAGATGAAAATAGCTTGGTGACAAAAATATTGACACATTCGGGTCAAATTCGTTCTGACAGAAGTCGCACCTTGAGTCCTACGAAACAAACTAAACGAGTTTCAAAGCAACTTGAGAGATCCACATAATAAACATCCACTTTCAGCAACTGGCGACAAAAACTCGATCCTGGTTTACTTGGGGAAGCTACGTAGACTACCCATTAGAACGAAGGCACGTCTTGCCGACCGTAATTAGGATTACGACAAATTGTGATCGAGCATCCTCCGCCATTTCGATTGAAATAAGGGAGTGCATTAATTTCAAATTGATCTCGTTTTAAAAATCTAACAAAAACTTAAAACACTGATACCAAAGGAATTTTCTAATAAATGACGCACACATTTCTTTCAAGTTCTCTCCTTCCACACAGTTGTTCGAAAGTAAATGAATTAGCGACAGAGTGAAAATACGCGAAACATGTGAACGATAATGAACATTTCATGAGCTGGGAATACGCCATGCTGCTTCAAGAAGAGGAATAAAATATTTTGAATACAACAATTTAAACCATGTTACAGAAGAGTAAACACTATTTTGCTTCGAGTATAAATTACATTCAGAATTCGTATAAGCGATTGGAGTGAAAATTCTTCCAGGACTGCTCTGTAAACAGAACGTCAACACTATCAGGGAAATAATTCATGAAATTTTGAAAATATTAATCTGCCGCAATTTTGAATACGTTACTCAAGCTTGCCTACAATATCACGAGTTATTCCAGAAAGTCCAATAGGATGCAAGAGGAGCGTACTAGAGAAACGAGTCTGTGAAATCTAACAAAGTGGTGACAAGTACAGCACAGAATGGAGCACAACCTCGAAGTGCTCAGGAGTGCATGGTTCACCCATGGCCAAGGAGACTTGGAATCCACTTGACTCAGTGGAAACGAACAGCGAATGTAAATTTACCGATTGAGGGACAGTAGCATTTAACAAGTCATTTCACAATTTTGATAAAAAAATTCGCCGGCAAACGAAAAATTGAAGAACATTATTTGAAGAGACACTTTGAACACTTTGTAACATTCATGTAACACTTTGAAGTTAGGAGAGTTTAAGATCATCTCGAAAACAGATTGTAGTGGTTGGGAAAGATAAGCAAGATTTTATTAATTTAATTATACATTGATGGGGTGTAACTGTAATGGATGACAGGTTGATCTTAAATGTTATCACACCAAACGATGCGTCCTCTTTTTCAACGACTTACACAAAACATGACATTTTAACTCTCTTTTAGTAAAATCATCCATACAATTTGAAAAACAAAAACAGTTGCATACAAGTTCTTGCGTCATAATAGAAATATAAACAATAAATAATATTACTGGACATTTCCCATAAACTGGAAATTACTATTCCTCCAGCATTCATTTATAGTATAATCCACTGGCACCTACATGTAAAAATGTAAACAAAATGACGCGAGATGTCATAATTACAATAAGAGATCATCAGATGATACCTCCTCCAATATGTAACTTCGACGAAATGCCCCCATATTGTTTTAAGGTTTTTGTACTTCAACTTTTAGTGCATTTGTCTCAGACTCAGGCGTTCCGTAGGCGTAAGGTGTTTCGAGGGTACCTGCGTTCCCTCGCGCACCACGGCGCCCTCACTTAGAGCCCGTTTGTGAGGCGTGCAAACATGAGACGCTTACGTAATGTAGCCCTGCAACTCACGCCTGCCAGTCCAATGTCTCAAAAACTCTCTCAAACATGTAGACCGTCCATCAGAGATTCTTCCGAAGCTTTTTTCTCTCCGATTACCGGCTTACCATTCGTGTACCGAGGTTTGGTTTCGGTGAATTTGTGAATATTGTACAATTTCGAGAGTTTTGTACTAATATAATTTTTCAAATTACCTTTGGCATCTACTGCAAAATGTTGCTCATTAATGCAGGTATTCTGCTCATTAGCACACTTAATCCAAACTAATATAGCAGTATTTATTAAGTACATCTTTTTTATTAAGTCCGATAATGACATTAAGCCTGTTCTTACACAGAACCAAATGAGAAGAAATGTTTCCTATGAACCCGCAAACTGATCGATACAAAATGTATCATCTATTGAGGTAGGTATCCTATTTTAGGAGCTTCACATTATATAGTTTTTATATTAGGCGTAGAAAAGATCAAAACCTCCAAGATTTTTATTTTTTCCACTTTTTCAAATGAAGAGATTTATTCTTTTATTTTTCATGCCATGATTTCTTATTTATAAATACTTGAATACGACCTTGTTTATAAGCAGACCAATTTATGAAAAAAACTTGAACTGCGAGTCAATATAATAAACAATTTAAAACACTTTAACATTTGAAATAAATTGATCTGATTATAAACAAGGTTGCATTTAAGTATTTATTAACGGATAGCAGACGTAACTACAACATCCATCTTATTTATAAAGTTTTTTTTTATTAAAAGCTCAGTCAAAGAAGAGACAAAAAAGTGATAGTACGAAAAAATAGGTTTCTCTTCTCCAATATGCTGCAGATATTGGTAGTATTAAACCCTGAAAGTTCCTCATCGATCTGAAAATTTCAAATTGCCATAACATCGAGCCAGTTGGAGACAAAATAGTAAATATACATATAAATTTAACGTAAATATCGTGTTCCATAACTTTTTCAGGCACCAACACTTCTTCTGTAAAACTGGGACTGATGTACTAGAAATGCAAATTTTTTAAAAAAAGTGAGATGAACAATTTTTTTACATGAATTAACAATTTTTGTGGGCGGATATGAAAACTATTAGGAATAAAGAAAAAACTTATAGAAATAGTCTTGGAGACAAATTTATAAGCACAAATTTAGCTAAGAGTACAGTTTTCGTCTCAACCCACAGTCTTCGAGACATTCCCAAAAAACAAAAAAATTCACCGTTCAACCTCCATTCAGCCCCTAAGCGGCACTGTTAGAACCGGGGACTTTAGTATGTTTACCTCCTTACTATTTCAAACTCATTCCCAAAGAAAAAAATAACACATCTTCTATCTCCTCAACACTCCCTTCGTTGACTGGACTAGTAGATACCAATTACTCGTGGATACAGTTCCTGAGCCTACCTCGTCTGTGCTTATCCAGCTATTTATATCAATTCAAAACCCAACATTGTACATGATATTTAAGTTAAGATGTGGCGCTCAAAGTTGTGTGGCGAGCAGTATAGCGATTTGGACCATTGTTTATAATATACAAGCACTTGGAGGAAAAACAAAAACGTTGAACCCATGTTTTTTAGCTTAAAATGCTCATTTACCGGAAATTGGTAGGACGTTCAGAAAATACTTCCTGCAAGTAAACAGAAGAACGTCTTCAAAGAAAATAAAACAAAATTTAGGCCTATAGCATGATATATAACGGAGATGCAACTCTTAGAAGCTACACCCCAAATTTCAGACTTTTCCGTCAATTATTTCCTTGTTGTGAAACTCGGATCGATGGAGAACTTTCAGAATTTAATACCTCAAGAATGTACAACAAATTGCAAAAGAGAAACAATTTTAAACACGGAAAAATTAGGAACCTTATTTTGACTTAACTGTAATTGTCATCAAAACGTTAAACGCAAAGCAACTTCTGCGTTGGGATGTTATTTGCAAAACAAATCGAAATCTATTGTTCCCTGAATAGGTGTAATTCACATTTTCACTCACCAGAGATTATTTCAATCCAGATTGAAACTCAAAAATATGGAATTCATCCGCATGTTTCAGCTACATAATCTGATTCTTATGAAATAATCATCGTTCGGAGGATCCTTGTTCCCTGTGCGCGTTTTCGATAACACTAGATAAAGTAAAATGATAACTTGGGATAAACATTTGTTAATTTTTTTTAACAGCATCCGTTGCGAACTGCTATTGCAACAACTCGATTTCATTATATGAATTCTCGTGTTAATAAGTTTGGCACCAGCCAGGCCCCAATGGAACGAAGGCATTGTAGATAACATGGCGTGCGTGAAGGCATTATGAAATATTCAGGCGCGGTTTGTTTGCGAGCGAAGGAGGAGGGAAAGAGAGACAAGGAGCTAGGGCGCGGTCCGCCCTTCTCTTTCTCCGCACGGCTCTATGCAACGTTCCAAGAGGATGTGCTCACAGAACACTTTGGATGGATTGATTTCCTACAACTCACTTCACATGATGTTCAATGGGATGCGTCATAGTCTTTTAGGTGTGTTGTCCAGCATGGTGCATGGAGAGAATGGAAAAATTCAAAATAGATACAGAGGAGAGTACCTTGACACCATAGTACATTATGTGACATTTCGGGAATTTGTTAGAGAAATTGGAGAAATACGAGATATTATGAAGAGAGAAATGGATTAAGAAAGAAGATAAAGATACTAGATTAGGGGCGGGAATAAGTTGGAGATATTGATAGGACGTGCAGATCAGATATTGAAGTCTAACCATTATTGATAAGAGCATTGTAAATACGCAAGGTGGTCAAGACCAAAATCAAATAAATGCAAAAAAAAGTATAGTAACAAATATCAAGTTACTACAGTAAAATTAATCCCTACCAGTAAATTAGTTTATTGTCCTCCATGCGGTCATACGCAGATTGTAACTGCTTTTTGACAGTAATTATTTTAAATTTATTATTATTATTATTATTATTATTATTATTATTAACCATCCAATTTATTCCAAATATTAATGGAAATTCCACGACATATTATTATCCCTAATTTCTCTGTCTGAATTACATAAGTGATCGACTGATAAGAATGGCTCTAATATTACGATCAAGTCAGATCCGACATATTTCTAATCCTCTCCATCGGAGAACCAACATTTAACAAAATACTGAAATAAAATTATTTCGTACGAACGAAAGGTTATTTTAATCAATATTTTAAATATAGTTTGTAGAATGAATATTTGTATCTTTGGCTGTGTGTGTGATTGCAAATGAATAAATAATAAATATACTTTATTAAATTCTTTCGTTTGTTCAAAATGAAGGGGTCGCGGCCGAATGATCCATTTTTGCGATCCTGGTAAGGTTGCATTCTCCATTGCTTTGAAACGGTTCTCTGCCTAATAAATTAATAGACGTAACTTTTCGTACAGAGATAGTCGTCGAAATACACAATCCACATTTGTTTATTGATGAACGAGACAAATTCAAAGGGATATCAATACTTGAGAACCATAAGGGAGTAAGTCCAAAATGTTTCTGTGTCTTGGTTATGCATTTATTAATGTGAGCAAAAATTCCTATTGGGAGAATACCGTACATATCTAATTTCTATTTGTATTTTTTTCACTGCTCATTATCGCAGGAGGGATGTGCGTTGATTGGGTAAGAGCCGGAAAAATGTGTCATAGCACAGTAAGATGATACTAGTGTTTTCAGTCGCTGAAATATTATAGGCTGCAATAGAACAAAATACTTTTGTTTCATCTTACTCAAGTTACAATCATGTGGAAATGTACACGTTGCAATAATGAGGCAAGAATAATGTAATTCTGAAGCAAAGAAAAACTGGATTGCGTGAGAAACTAAAAAATCTTAAGGAATTTTCTCTGCAGTGACAATTTTAATACTAATTTGTGTACTCTACTCGTAGGTACTATACTCCTGGTTTCAGGTCTAAATCACAAGAACGCCAGAAATATTATGCCCTTTTAACGAATTCTTATCAACATCAATCCGAAGATGATGTTGATATTCATATGTGCTCATCACCCTGTCCTCCGAGGGGTATGATTTAAGACCATTCGTAACGATCCATTGATAGCATCCGAGATTGCTGATTGGTGCGGTGAGAATTGAAACGCAGAGATTTGGAGTGTCAAGAAGTCGAAAGAATCTATGAAGAATTGGCGTCTGTGACACTCTAGCATGTAGCTTCTGTACAGAAAAAAGTGTATACTGAAGCCTAGTAGGGGTTTCGACGTGAAACTGTTCAGCACTGTCTGCTCAACAGACAGCCACGCGTCCAGAGAAGCAACGCCGCCGCGTAGTCGCCACCTGCCGACAAACGCCACGCCCTCACCACACAATCGATGGCAGCGGAGGCGGTTTTGGAGTGTCCTCTCCACACGGTTGCAGACGTGCCGCACTCGGTACTTAAGCGATGCCCGCAACCATCGACGCATAATTGCCCAGGACAGCGCTTTCAAACGTATCTTAGCCCGTGGGCCATTTTCAATACACTTTTGATTGATCATGCAGGCACGGGATAGAGTTTGGCATAATCTTGCCCAACAAAGAAAACTATTGGGTCATATTTCTTTGTCTTTAACGCAATATTTTGACCCTCGTCAGTAAATTAATATTAATCCAAGCTGCAAAATGAAATAGAATATTTCTTAATTTTAAAAAATTATTAATAATATTTAATACAATGTTTTCATATTCTAACCTACGACGGAGTGATTCCGAACACAATTTTCTCTCTACGTACACGGTAAATATTAATCCGGATAGCAGAGATTCATAACACAAAGTCTCCCCCCTCCTAACGTTTGATGAAACATTTGGTGAAACTCCGAACTCGCAGGTCGTATTCGACCCGCTCGCCGTCAACTGGACACTGGTCCAGGACGACAGCATCAGGGAAGAGAAAGAAAGAACACTGGTTGCTTCAGTCAGCATATAAATTCAAAAAATGGCAAGAATTTTTGATTCATTAAAGATAAACAAGTACTTAACGGAAAATTTCTTAATATACATTTTGACCACGGATACATACGAATGCATTTTTCATTCCAACTTTATAGCAGTACTAACTACAACACAAAAATACTTGTCAAAAACATAACATTTTCGGGCTCAAATTGTTTATGCTAATATTGATTATTGTGAAATATTAAAAAATATTAACACCAAAAATGTATTTAATCGATTTTTGGATCCTACTTCAATTAATGGGTGGGACGAAATTCGGGTTTCCCCCCCTCAGGATATCAGAAATGAAATTTTAAGAATTTGATTGCCCTCTGTTCACAAGTACAATAATACCAATTGATTTTTAATTGGTTAGTTAGATTACTGTAAAAAAATTAAGAAACTACAAAACTATTTTGCTAATTAGCTTTACGATTATCCAGTTTTCTACGCAATACAGCGTCCTTAGCAATACTCATACTCATTCCGTATCCAATAAAAATATGATTGCAACGTGTCCACCAAATGCTAAATAAAAATATGCAATACTCAGGAATCGGTATCAATTAGATGTCAGGGAAAAATCGAATTGAAAGAAAGGCAAATAGATGTTTAATTTTCTTTTCTCATGCGTTACAATAAATATATCATGCATTATTCTTCTGAAAGTAATACTGCAAATTAGGAAGAATAACTGTATGTGTTCACGTAATGAATGTTGTATAAATATGAGTTGTATGAATAAATAAATAAAACGAATAGAACATATTATTTTTTTGAACAATTATGAAGGGCTCTAATGACCTTGCTGTTGACGAGCTCTAAAGCACCACAAAAATAAAACAATTATGACTAAAAAACAAGTCTAGTACTTGTATTCCAGAGCACAAACATAAACTAAACTGATTGATATGTGGCATGTTACAGTTGTGGCCTTAACCACCGAATGAGGCCTCAAACCGGTGTAATAGGCATATACACCGGTTTAATAGTAACCGGTATAATAGTAAGGCCTAAAATTATTAAATAATGAACTATTTTTTAAATTATCGGTGTGAGAAGTTGTGCTTTAACGATAATGATAAGCAATTTCGGGTTTAACATCTATCGAAGATATAAAATTAAATTCGAAAAAGAAGATTTTTGGGGATTTCTAACCAAAATACGAATTGCTAAGTACGCATTAAATTCGGCGTAATGTTGATGGCAATCCAAACCTAATCAACTTTGGCATGAGTCTTATTTCAAAAATTGGGACAAAAACCTTTATTTTAATTTTTTTCAGTGGGGGAAAATTAAATATCAGAAAAATAGTGTTCGGTATATAATTTAATTTTTTTAATGTAAAAAATGTGTAATGTTTTCGGTATCCAAAACAGGTCACACAATGACCTAGGTAAGATTTTTTATTAAAAAAGAAAGTATTTAAGAAATTAGCAGATCAGTACACTAACCAGTTTTTTTTCACATATTATTAATTTAACAAATATTATTTCACAAATAATTAATTTAAGGTTATTTGTTCTTATTTCTTCAGAACAATGACCAAAGAATGGCTGGAATTTGCTCGAACGCAACACAACCGTCTTGTACGTGAGACAAGAATGAAAATAAGACAAAAATTCAACTACTGCAATTATTAAAAAATAAGTTTTTGTCAATTTTGGTTAAGAAGTACTTAAGTTAAGAAACATCTTTTAAGTCTATTAAATTAATTTAAAACACCATATATCTTGTGACATATGTAAACATATGGGATTCCTTCTAACGTCCTTCTAAAACCAAGCAAATAGGAATTTACCTCAAAATCCGAGGTATATCTATAAATCTTGAAGAAAAATAAGAACTGCTACTACTTCAAGACAGTCTTATTTCCACAAAATAGAACAAACAGCGCCCCAACGCCAGATTACGTGTCCGAGCGCGCGATGGCAATGATCGTATAAACAGTCCTATGCTCTATATTGGCCTCGACAGACGCGTGTCAACGACGTTGATTTATGCATGCTTTAACTCAAGAACGTTGACACAGTACTGCAACCCTATAATGTACACGATATTGTAACTAAATTAATTTAATGTACTCTCCAACATGACGTTAAAATCAGAGAAACTCAACTACACCCCACTCCGAATTGTCTCCGCATCATCCAAGAAAGTACACTGAAATCCAATGATCCCAAGAACAACATGGTAGCCGATGAGAGAAAGCTGTTGATCACGTGGGAAGATGTCAGGCGCAAGAGTCAAAAAAGCAGTTCACTTCAAATCTTCAATAAATAAAAACGCGGATAAAGCAGTGATACAAAAATTCAGCATTTAATGACAACGAGAATACACTTTGAAAAAGCTTAGAGATCTGAGCTGCTTTCTTTAAAATCGTCTGGCAGTACAAGGTTTGTTAATTTTTCCAAATTTCACATAGATGTCTTAACTGTAGGAACGAATACACGTGTGTAATTATACTGAAATGCATAGTTTTCTCCCAATCAACCATAAAAAAATACTAATTTCATTTTGCGATGTTTTCCGTTGGACGTATCCTTTTTGGTAGGTCTGCCTTTGTACCGCTCAGTAATTTCAAATACACTTCACTCGGCGTAAGTCTACTTTTCTGTTTAAATAAATTCAAAAGCAGAACGTACAACCGTAGGACCATTTTTCCGTTAATATTGTGACGTGATAGGAGTGTCCATGAATGAGGCCAGAAACCGGTAGCCACTGGGAACCAACATCCTGAAGATCCTAGGGTCGAAACGACATAAAAAGAGAAGTTGACCTGAAGAAACGGGATGAGCTGGCTTACCTTTTTTTCGCGCACCCCTTGTCCACACTCGTCGAGGAAAGAATCCGGAAAACATATGTAAATGCGGTTAGTGCCGGAAGAGAAGAACTCGTTCTTTTCTTGGGATAACTCGTCTTAAGAGAAACCTGCTCTATAGGAGGTAGTCTACACTTGTTGGTAGATCAAGGGATGATCTAAAGAGGGGATACACGATTTCAACGGCCGGCACCGAACCCTGGGCCCACGAAGCGGTTGACGACGCTTCAAGAAGTTTTAAATCGTCTCTCCTTCCGTCACCGTGAAACATGAAATCTCGAATGTGCAGAAACAATGCTTTCCCGAGAGCTTCGCTGCGACCAACCTTTATACGAAACTAAATATAAATTACGGTCAAACAGTATTCATTTGGAAGGAATAATTATTCAATGTACATACACACGTAAGAATTCTTTAAAATACCCCACGAGATGAGAGAAAATGAAGAACTGAACAGATATATCATAACGGACTACACGAACCATCATACAGGAACTAGATTGCGAACAGAAACACATGCAAAAGTGATCATGGGTATACTACAACTATAAATACTCATTTAAGAAAACAAAGGGTCTCTACCAGATATGTCATAAAGCTTTTTCGGCCGAATAGCGGTCATCTTCAGTGTTGAGTTTTGGGTGAGACATCCATGCATTCTTTTACCATAAGACACCAACAAATCAGGAGTGAAAATGCTTAATTTAATGAATATATCTGAAAGACACTACATTTTCTTCAATTATTGTTCAAAACTCCATCTACAACTCACCATCACCTAGTACACTAAGAATTTTTTTTTTCGTTTTTCGCAAGTCAGTACCATAGGACAATGATTTTGGGAAGTTAAAAAATTAAAACGTTTTAGATGTTTGCATATTTCTTAATATCAACTCTCCATCTCACAAACCAAGCAACCAAATTTATATACTTTCCAAATTAATCGTAAACCATCAAATCATTCTGACAACTTCAACTTAAAATCACTGAAGATGTCATAGGAAAGCTACAATCAAGCCCTAAGTTCTCTCATGAAATAAACACAAAACGCCTTAGGCACCTGACCAGCCGGTTATACACACACTTTCCTCCCCTTAGCATATCCACAAAGTGCATAAAAGAGACATAAAAGAAAATTTTACAAATTCGTAACGTAACAGTTCCGTTATTAGGGAAAGCTAGAGACATTCACACGAAGCAGTTTCGAATATAGGCACGTAACCCCTGCAATGGCCGGCTTTTGTATAGTGTATTAATTTCTACAATAACTATCTACAATCAGTGTATACTTGAAGAAAACGTGCAATGCAAATATATGAACAAGACGGTACAGGAAGCACTGCCCTGTCTTCCTCTATAATTCAACTCAATGGTGGTTAGAACGCCCTGAAAGACATTTAAGTTTATCTCAAGGCAACATCATTGGTATCCCTTCAACTGCGACATCTGCTTTTCATGAACGAGTTGCCTTGAGAGGATGATTCCGTGAGAGCCGTGTTAACTTTCCGCACCCACCGGGTATCAAGTGAAGAAAATGCAATTCACACATTCACGTATACACTATTGTAGAGCTAAAACCAAGTGGAAAAGATATTTTCATATTGACAACAGGGGGGTCAGTTATTAAGAACCAAGATGACCACGAAATATGAACTTGGTGTTCGAAGATGCACGTAAAACTCGGACATTCGGATTTTAGAAATCCAAAGTGTGAAATTCACGAATCTACACATAGTCTTTTGTAAGCGTTAGAAGAAAAAGCAAATGAAAATATTTTGGAAAGAAATGAAACGAAGATATACTATTCGGACGACTTCAACAAGAGAGTTCTCGTATTTGTTAGAAACTTTATTACTGCGAAAGTAACCTAAAATACATAAATTACGAGGAAAAACGCAATTATAATAAAATAATAATATTTGATATTTCCTTTCGAAATTTCGCAGGTAATACATAAAAATGGTTTTCTTTCGAGTATTACATGTAATATATTCCAAGAACAGCGTTTACAGATTATTAGAAGCGAGAAAGTATTCTGACATAAACGCACAGACAGCAACAAGAAAAACTAAAAACAACCTTCTAGATGATCTAGGTTCTCTGCCATCAACTATCAGATGGAATTCATACGAAACTAAATAAAGACACTGGAGTTGTCTCCAGGTCACTTAACTGTCAATTATAATGAAACTATTCAAAGACATGATTTATTGATATTTAATTTTCATTCCTTAACTTAAAATTATTGCATCGTTATTATTTGGAAAGAATTTCGAAAGTTAAATCGACACTTTTAGTTTTTTAAATTTTATTATAGGTAATAAATAAGTACTTACAGAAATGAAGTAATAGTATCAACTAGAAAAAAACACATAATAAAACTAAAATGATCATTCACAAAAATATTTTCAGAAATTAACATAAATTGACAAACCGTTTGGAAAAATTAATAGAAAATATTATCTTTCGAGATAATGCAATTTACGAGTACATGTACCTACCAATTTCTTACACACCGGAGTCAGTACTTGTACTCGGTGGACGCTTCTATCATACACTAACAATCTCGCTATAAAATGGTACAGTGTGATATTAAATTTAAACGAAGTTCGTGTCGTCGGGCGTCGGAATTGTAGGAGTCCCCTAAGACCACGAGACGCCCACCGATTGCACAACGTCCGCACCGGAAGGAAGCCAGGTGCACAAGAGGGTGTTGGGTTTATGGGGTTGTAATGTTAATCTCTTCAGTAAGGACACAATACGTTAACGAAAACATATCGTTTTTAAAAAGGAAATGAATACACGTGAGAAAACACAAAATAGGCCAATGGAAACTTCTGAACCAAACACCTGGCGTATTAGTATCTTACAAGTGACAATAACATTTGGAATCGAAAATGAAATAAAACAGATTAGGGCCATTCCACGTCAAATCACGTTTTAATAGATTTTTTACATGCCCATCTCAGATTTTGATAAAATTTTGTTTAAGTTAAGTTACAACAATGTAAAGTTTAAACAAAACGCCTCAAAACGACTCTACACAAAACTTTGGAGATGCTCTGGATGCTCTCCTAATTGAGATACTCGTAGAGAGCTGGTAGAGGTGTCATTTTACAGCTTATTTAATGGTCTTTACAATGATTGCTATATGACATAAGTAAAGGAGGAAAAAATTATCATATTCAAAATCAAATTTTCGATTTTCAATTTTTCAAATTAATTTAATTCTTGAAATAGTTTATACCCTTGTTAATCATCCGGAAAAATATGACCATGGGATGAAAATGGATTCAGTATTAAAACAATAAAACAATGTAGGTTTCCTGCCGCGGACTGCGTGCAGAACTAGTACTTTTCACTAATTCTTGCTTTACACTCTTATGTTCAATATTGCTACAGTATGATAATGAAATGCATATACTCGTATTGTCAGATAAGAGTCTCATTTGATATAAATATGAATTAATTAATGGGCCGAGCCCTATATTACTGGTCTTGACCTGAAATATTTTTGGCCGTGACCAATAATAAAGGGCTCGGTCCATAAATTATTTCAGGTTCTTCTGTAATGGGAAAGAAATTGTTAACGTCTCAGCAGTTTGAAAAAACTATATACATAAGAGATGAAATATTCTCACACCTTTTATTACCTCTCTGTGATTAGTGTCTGCATGTGACCACGTGGAGGATAATTAACTCTTTATCTCCGGAAGCAAGAAAGGTACTATCCAGAGGCACCAGTTGAAATCCTCCCCCAACAATTTTGGAATTTTAAAAAGTCAGATCAGTTCCAACTTATTAAATTAGAAACACCAAAAGCACCAATTAAAGGTAGAATTATTTAATATTGAATCCTAATAATAAGTATTGTACCAAATGGATTGATTGCAATTCACTCTCCTGTCTAATGTAAACTACATAAAATAAAAGTCCATCCAAACGGTAGTAATTATTTCTTTAACTACCTGATTACCGGTGTTGCCCGGGATTTTTCTTACATGTTAGATCTATCTTATTTACTCAGGAAAAAATAAAATTTATCTATTATGTAAGATAAAAATAATTCTACTCAATGGTTTTTAAAACAAATGTACAGCATCCTAATTTTAGAAATTCATTATAATTACATTGTGTTGTGAAAACAGACGCTTTAGACTTATGCGAAATGCATATTATATTTTTCTGTTCTAAGGTCTGCCATACAGCCGTATGCCTTAGCTGTCAGTCATTTCATTACAAGAAAATTATATTGCTCGTTCCTTATAATGTATATTAGGAGGAAGATACCTAAGTACATATTATGCACATGATAATTAGATAGATGCGCAATTATGATTCTGTAATCAAACAAGTTACTAAGTTATTCTTTTTAGAAACACCAAACCACAATATAATATAAATATTGTTGGGCTTTGTGCTTGTCCACTGTACCAAAAATTTGAAATGACACCATCCATCAATTCCAATCAAAGGGGGTACAGGGTAAAATGCACAATAGAACACAGGGCGGAATATTCTCAGTTTTTTTGTAAGATATGTTTTATCATTCTCCTTCGAGTGTAATTCCGGCAAAACTCTCATAGCAGTTCCTGTCCAATAATAGGTATTCCTTTTCCCTCAGCGCCGATGGCTGAGTGGTTTTCGTAGTGTCCTCCAAAATCCCAGTTCCATCCCGGCCCAGGCCGACGAACTTCTCAGCTGCAAAAATCCACACACGACAGGTAGTATGTTCATATAGCACGTAAAAGATCCCTTGAGTGTTATTAATTCTCGGCGAATAATGAACGCAAATAGAGTAATGGCTTTCACACTTCACTGTCCTCTGATAGAGGAAGAGGGGACGTCAAATTTATGGCCGGCCTAATATTTCGGGTCGACCTGAAATTTCGGGCCTAACACTTCAGGTCCTTCAGCCATAGGCAAGTTCTTTTGTCAGGTAGTTATTTTTTAACCCCGAATCAGCACAATAACAATATGTCATCAAAAAGGGGAGCAAAGAATCCTTCTGTCAGAAGATATATGTTGAAAGTACAGTATCTATTTATATTTTCTATTAATTAATTATGTGATATTCTTGAACCCTTATTCTTATTGAATCGCTAATATTTTTATCGATGCTTAATAACACCTACAAAATTAGACACACAGAAAAATACTTGTACGCTCCTTAGAGTAATAATACAACAAAAATACTTACCTTGGTATTCTGATGAAGAAGAAAAACGTCTAATTTTCCTGAAGGATTCAGAATATTTCACTTGCTAAATTACGAGTTAACAGACTTTCTCGAGCAAAAATCGTTTACTTATATTTACAATATTTGTATGAGGTGGTTTAGTCCACATACGGTGAGTTACGTTTAAGCATTCAGAGTACAAGCAAGCTGAATCTCAACGTAAAATCGTATCGTAAATCAGAGAGTTCTCGATAATCTGCTAACGAACTTAATAATACCTCACCAGGTATCATAATGATTTCAATCTAATTTATGTATTGTGGTCGATTTTAATCATGATTGTTGGATGCAATTTATGTCATTCTTTGGAGCTTAATTGGAAATCTCATTTGTTATATGTTTGCACCTCATTTTAGTATTTGTGTGCATATGTAATAATTTATCTCTGTTTTACTACAATCAATTTATCTTTGTGGTCTGTCATTACAGCCACAACGCAGTCCAATGCATTTGAGACATTTCAATAATTCAAGTATATATAATACAATATATTTTAAATTCACGTTGAAGATATTTCAGTGAGTGCACTGATTGGAATCATTCATTGCATCACAATTAAGTGATACAATTTCAACATTTCATAGTGTATGACATCACATTTGTAATATTAATCTTCAAACATTCTTTATTTATCACTTGTTTAAGATTCATGTCAATTGCTTGTTTCACTATTTAAATGATTTATTGTGCTTCATGTTTCCAGCGTTAATTATGTGCCTTGTTTTAGGGTGTACAATAAATCTTTTTTCATATTGAATATCAGTTAAACAAATTTAATTTTTATAATTTCCTATGCTCTCCATAGAGATATTTGGTTGTGACGTCAAGCTACTGACGTACGTAACTCTTTATTAATTTAACAGTTAGAATAAAATTTTCCTGTCAAATATCATAACTGTTAGTATCCGATCACCTCTATAAGTCACCTATTCAGTAATACTTTCGAGCTTGCTTTAAGGAAATTGAAGGAAAACATTAAGAGTTGTCATGTACTGTATCAAATTGGCATACTTAAAATTTCCCCATTATTTTATAGTATTAATCAAGAAATGAATATAACGAGTTTCAATTTCTTGAAGACAATTGAATACGTTACTGAAGTAGTGAATTAACAGGTGATATTTGCTTTGACCACACTGCATATTATAATTTCACGTAAATCAACCCTTCTAGTTAACAATGTTTCAAACCACCTGATAATTACTTTCGTGATTTCATAAATTGCCAATACTGAAAGAAGTAATATCTCTATTAAGCCATTAGTACATTTCCCCAGGCAAAAGGAAACGCGTTGATTTCTACAACTATCGGGAGGGTGCATCACAAAGAGGGGTCTCCACAGGGATGGATAACTCTGAGCCAAGCAAGTCCAATCCCCTCGTACTCTAGCAAGGGAGACAGACACACATCCCACACAATTGCGCCCCATGGAGTTTCCAAGATACATTAAATGACTGTCTGAAGAACTATGAGTGGTCATCGGTTGAACAATTTTATTCATTTCAAAGATTCAATGTGATTATGCACCAAGAAATTAAAAGTAATGGTTCCGCTTTTTCGTCTCACAAGCTTCGAAAAGTATTAGCATCGCGATTTTTTAGTTTCACACTCACTAGAGGAGGGGGAATATATATAAACATCAAGCGAACCTAAAGCTAATAATATACCATGTTTGAATATGGACATTTTTATTGCACAACTAATTTCATTCGAATATAAAATACAAACCATAATTTGAAATACAGTACACATGGGATAAAGTATGAGACTCCATTCTTTTCCTGTACTTTCGGCACAACCAACCCATATCAAATGGATATAATATTTCATACTAAATTATACTATCATGAAGTGTGTTAAATTATATCAAACACCTAATACCCATTAGCCCTATAATACGCATTAGAATTAACACATAATATGAATAAATAATTTTTTGATATAACAAATCGTCGTGGCTATAAGAGAGGTGGTGAGAATTTCATTCGTGAATTAACGTCCAGACTTACTCCCAAGCTTACTCAGTCTGCTGTAAAACGAGTACCGAGTCTATCCCGGAGAGTGTTTCTGACTACACCATCTCTTTCTTGTGCGGTGGTCAAGTCCTCTTAATTTGCAGAGGTATAAGCTTCGTCAACCCAAAATTGCACTCGCAAGTAAAACCATGTAGTGGGATAGTTTCACCTTTGAAGAAATTGTAGTTTACATTTGTACTTGCGTTAAGTTCCTAACCCGAATGTTTCTATCTGCATCATTCCTCCCCCTCCAAGCAATTTTGATCTTCAAACGAGTATATTTCAGTGCCGGATTATCCATGCCTCTTGTGAGGAGTAGACGTTCCTCCTCTCGCCGGGCTTCGTATTTCAACCACCCTGTCGTCCCAGCCTCATCATTAGCACCACGGCCGCCCTCCCGAGACCATTACTGTGATTACATCATTACAGCCATCGCTTGGCCTCCATCGCGCAGCCAGATGTGCGAATCCCGTTTATTCCCCTCGGAGTCAAATGGGTTTCGATAATCGCATTGCTTCGAGAACTTTCTAATGTATTCATTATGCACGTAGCATCGCCTCGCGAGCGAGATCTGGCCGGAGTATGTCCACTCTTCGATTACCATTTTAAGTACAGAATGCACTCTAGGGCTGCGATTGCTGGGAGGCTGCAGCAACTCTACACTCTTTAACACACAAGAAATTAATTACTCCATTGGTTAACTCCGTTTATGGTTACAATGTTATCTATTATAGATTCAAGATAATAGAAATTTAACTATGAAAAATATCGCCGTCATACTTCTCTATTTTTCTATAATTTTAATTCAGCATTTTTTTTGTCAGTGTAATACGCAGAACATGAGTGAAGTTTGAATTTGAACACTGGGAGTGAATGTTGGGGAAAACGAGAAATGTACCCAGCAGGACGACCACCAAAGAAAAATTTATTTACTCTCATTCAAATGAATTACATACGATGTGCTCTTCAGCACTTCGTCCCTTATGATGGAAGGAGTTAAATTAATCATTCTACTATGATCGTTCCTATCCAAGGGAAATGAGCGTCAGTCACTTCCTGAATTTAAACTTATGGTAGAAGAAAGGTTCATTTCTACACTATAACAGTTGGCGATCTTGTATTCAAACAACGTGTCGCACCCACAAAGAAGAGAACTATATTTGTAGTTATCAACACGTTTTATCATTCAATAGACAGTCAATTTTAAGGTTTTATAGTTAATTTAGGAGAATGAGGGAAGTTGTTTGCGTTTATGGAGTATGAAAATCCATGCCCACTGAAATAATTCAATTTTAATTAAACAAAAATGTCCTAAAAGATGGTTGAAACTTATTTAAAATTTCCCTTTGCCTCGGACGGTTAAAAACAAATTGTTTCAAATTAATATCATTTTGTAACTTATTAGCAAATTAATATTGAGTACAGAATGGCAGTGAAGTGCAATGACTGCGGGATTTCGAGACAACTGAAGACTAACCACTCACCGCTTATGAATGCCACCAATTTGCATGCTCCTAATTTGTAGCTGTATTGGTTTTACATGCTAAAGGAAACAAACTATCCGAAAAAATGAGGAAATCTTGTAAGAATACAATGCATCTAATTACAAGTCCACTAACATACGATGTTTATAGTCGTATACAAAAGTAATAAAAGTGAACATAAAAAGAAAAAAATGTAACGAATTTAAACACTTCGTCCATCTTATAGGTATCTCAACATTTTTGTCCGTCTTAATATCCAGGTGCATTGAATAGTTCAAAAAACATTTATCGTGTAATTAACATAATTTTATAAACATATCATTCACATTCTGTAATATCGGTAGTCAACCGACTAACTATCCTGCCGTGTCACGAAATGCCACGGAACCAAAAGTTAAGACTTTCACGAGAGGAAAAGACTATTATTTAAGACGAAGAATTATTTTAATACTAATATCATGTTAGTTGCGATGTTTATATCATTATAATTAATATCTGCTTATTAATGATATATTAATGATTAACGTCGTATAACATGCGAAAGTTTGCATATGAGTTTGCGAAAAAAATAGTAAAACTATTGCTGACTCGTGGAACTGGAAGTTGGTTGCAGATGAAGATTGGTTAGGAGTTTTTCTTAAACACCATTCTTCACTATCCGGACATGGGGTTCGTTGACTCATAGGTTGCGTTCTTTAATAACAAATGTGTGCACTGTAAACAATTGCGAGCTTCGTGCTGATTTTTTCTAAAGCTTAAAATTATCTATCGAATACATTGAAACAAAAAGTACATGCCTGTTAAATTGAATGTAGTCATCCCACCCTTGTCTCCTCTGATACTGAGTAACTAAAATTCTATTTGAGTTTTTTTTTTATCACAAGCGAGGTTCTACCTAAAGATTTCTAACTAAACTTCATTTCAATTACAAAATTTGAGACAGAACTCAATCGTACATATAAAAGTGTTTAATTTTAGTGATAATTGTTAACATTGTTTAAGTAGACCTAATTGTGAGATGTTTACAAAACATTTTAACTTCCGGATATGATGACTTTTGTATTTAATTTATGGTTTTAGATATTTAGATATACGTATTTAGTAAATGTTAAGAAATTGTTTTATTGTTAGTATAAAAAAATGATCAGAATGAAGACGTATAATTGAAACTCGCTGTAACTCTGTCTAAAGACAAGCGACCGACTTTTGCACATTTTGTGCTGGGCCAAGCATGCCTCAGTTGCGCAATAAGGATACTGGCTGTACGGAGAGTTTTACTCATTAAATCTGAATCAGTTCAATAATGACTGTTTGAACCAGTAGAATTGAGATCACTGTGAAGCAGTTATGGTTAACTGACAAGCAGTATTTCGATGATGTTGAACTCCAAGAAACTGTCATGGCGGATGTTCGTACCAACAGCTGACTCGTTCATTTCGCCGTTCTAGAGATCTCCATGTAAGGTCTCTACTCCGTTCCAGTGACAAAGAAAGAATCGGTGAACCACGCTTTCGTAGTGTCGCATGTTCTTACCCACTTACTTACTAAATTAGTGAAAGAAACACTGACCTAACTATTGTGTGTATTGAAGTCAACTCTCTAAACTGCTCTCTACTAGCGGGGAAGGGAACTACTACTGGTTACAGATACGGGGCAATAGCAAATGGTTTTGTAGTAAAACAATTATATTGGCGAGTCAATTTTTGAGTGAAGGTATATTAACTTTCATTCGTGTATACAAGGGGTTTGACGAAAGGAACTTGAGATATTAATCTCATGGACTGCGCCTACTCTTTCACGATGCATCGCCATCTTGTTATGTAGTGTTTTCGAACGACTTTTCTTAATTGCACGTGTATTGGGAGCGAGCAACCTATTTCTTTGCTCGAAGTGTTAGATCCAATTATCATTTTAAGTTAAATCCACTCTGTCACAGAAATAAAATCCAAGAGGATGTATATTAAAATTCACTCATTAACGCGTAACTGCTCCACGGCGCGCGGAGATACTAGGTACCCCGGTTCGATCCCCAGCAGTTCCGTAAGTACATTTAATATATACTCGTATACCCCGAAAACGTTCGGTTATTGATGACCTTCCAGAATGGTAGTACGGAAATGCTTCGTTAGTAGATACTAGTCATGTTAAATATTGACATCGTCTACCGTTTCACGGATTAAAAGAAAACTTCCACTGCCTACACAAGTTGAATTTCACTGATTCTCGGTGGAAGCATCTGAACTGCGCAGTTCAGTGATTCGTAACTGCGAATCAGTGGTTTTCCACTGTTTCAGATTTAGTAGTTCGGTAGTACCTAATCAAGCAAAAGTCGCGCAGTGGAAGAAGTCGGACACCCCTTAAACAATTCCTAATCTGGAGAGCGGTCGCCTTCTCGTTCTCATGGAATCGATCGAGAGGAATCATCGATTCCCTCACGAACTGATGCTACGTCGAGACGAGAGGCAACTGAACCCCTACTCCTCCCTTCCCCGTTGATTGATTCCCCCACACTCCTCCCCCCAACGCGAACACTACCGCTTCCGCCCTTTACTAGCGCGCTTGTTGGCTGGCACATAGTGATCGAGTTTCACGCACCAAGAGCTCAAATAATGTGGAATACGCTGTCCCTCTTTCAAGGCTGAACACTATAGGTTGTCTAATGTGGAAGAGCACTGAGTCTCTAGCTATACTCTAGTTATCGAGAGTTTGGGTACTAAACAAATAAAGATGTCGGCTTCGAGTGGTGTTTCAGGGCAGCCACAACGAGTATTTTAGAACAAAAACCTCACACTCGTTAAGACTTGGACTGCCTGTGATTGTCGTTTGATATTTAAATCATCGTTTGGTAGCACTTACACGTACCTTACGGTTGTACCAACGCTATGGAAACAACACAGAGACCACCGTAAAATGAATTTCGTTGAAAGTAGATTAAAAAATTAAGATTTCTTGGATATTTTACTCTAGGTATTTTATTAATAGAAATATTAATTTTGTATTACTCTACAAAATATAAAAAAACGAGTATTTTAAGAACAGGCTCTGCTAGAGGTAATTTGTCAAGTTCGGTGGTAGCGAATGCAACGTATAAGATAAAAATATCACTGAGTCGAGTAATGTACGACATAGGAGGAATCAATTGAGAAGGTTGGCAGTTCTCCCGAATTTGGTAACTTTTCGTACAGCAGCTAGACTTAACCTGGATGTCCGGTCCTTTGTATCCCCAAGGCACGGCCCAGATATTGGGCCCATTAATACGCTACTGACTATCTCTACAACAAAAACTAGTTTATTTATTATACTCAGTTGACAATAAATTTATTTATGAAGTTAATAGAACCATTCTTGAAATTTTGAAATCTAAGTATCTATTATATGTTATAAAGTAAATTACAAGCGTCGGTCGAGCAAGTAGCCAGACACTGTGTGCTCTTCCCACAATTTTCATTCTTTTTTCATTTTAAATTATTTTATTTCACAAAAGATAATATATTCATACTTACAGTCACAACCTACAGATAACGACGAAAAAGTATAGCAATAAGAACCAACATACTTCAGCGTTTCTGCAACATGTTTTTGTGACCTGACCTTATGTATCATTTAAACCAAATGATGTCTGAAAAATGATGCTAATGGGCATATGACACTATAGTTATAAGAATCTGAAATGGAATAAATAATTTCCATAAGCATATCCAGTTTCCCGCAAGAGCAGAGCTAACTTTTGGATATTACTCGTAACACCCTGTTTTCTCCACATTCAGCTACAGAGGGATTTTGTGTGTCAAGTCTTGTTTTAAAAACTTCAATTTTTTTTCCTTTCCTTTCCTTTTCAAAACTGTTTAGGGCAGACATTCTGAGCCACCATGACATTCCGAGAGAAGCGCAGGAATAAACTGCGATTATGATAAAGGAAAACGGGCAGCTATGATTTCCATAACATATATCATTTATTTTGTGACATATTTCTTTAAGAGTATCAAGTCATAACACACCAAAGCGAATACTTGGAAAACTTTTGAATCTCTTTCAAGTTTCTCAATAAAATCATGTCAATTAATTACCAACATAGAACGCAGTAAAATTTCTCATTAAGTGACATCCGAGGCATGGCAAGTGAGATTTTCACAAAAACGGAATTTCGCAATCATTAACCTCAAATTTTGTTTCAATAGACACAATACCATCTATTTTCTGTATGTTTTTAAGGCACCGAAATAACGATTTGAAAAGTACATCATAATTACTACTGTTTTTTAAGATCACAAAGCCTCAATTTATGAGTACTATTTGAACAACAAGCTAATACGAGCGGTTCCCCAAAGAGCACTACATTGAATTCAACTCCGTTAGGGTATTATACAATGAACGACTTCCAAATCGGAAAACGCTGGGTGGAAGGAATCATGCTACATTGCTTGCAAGCCACCGATCAGCAGGGATTGCAATAGTACGAATAGAGAGAAAAATTCCTGGAGAACTCCCCATCCTGCAGCGAAGGTTGATGAATGCAACTTCTTGGCATACGTCTGTCCGAGGCAGGGAATCAATGACATTCCTCGATACTCACCTGAAACAAAAATGCTATGTTAAGTAGATCAGCCAAAAGATAAAACAAAATACCAGAATATGTCAACTAATTAAGTATTAAATATAGTTATAGCGATATGATTTTGTCAACACAAAACTAATAGGTATTACGTTGATCCATGATCAACGTGTCCATGATCTGATCTAAAACGTTATACTCAACAATCCGTCTCAAAAGAACCGGAATATCCTACATCCAACAAATGTTGCATAACTACCACTTCTGAGGCTTGAAACACTAACTATTGTTTCATAACAACAGTTCGAAAATCAAATAATTTCTCTCTCAGTGAAATACATACAACATACAAAATACAAAGAAAAATTTTCTGGTGTAGGATGAGTTCTTTTACTTGGTAGCGGTTCCATGTCTGAACACGTAGAACATACAGATAAAAGGAATCTCAATTTAATTGCGTGAATGGCAGGACTAAGTAGTTTTCTGCCTGAATCCAAGTTATACTCTCTTTGGTCCTGAAATGTTAAAAAAAATGTATTTCAGGGAGAGACGACGTTGGATAAAGCATAAGAAATCATTGAGCTAAGGATAACTGTTGACTGTTAAATACATGTCTAGGACGTATGTCATGTCTCGGGTCACAGAAATTTTAAATCCACTAGTCTTGATATGAACTGATAGGATGGTGCCTTGCTCCCTTCCGAAGAGATATTATTTATTGTACTCCACGTGCCGAACGCCGTTTGTAATAGCTTTTGAACAGTAAATTTATTTATTTATTTATAATATATTGAGTTAAAAATACGCATAACACTTAGATGAAATAATTACAAACTAATTTTTGGGATCATTTATATAAGGCGAAAACAGTAATGTTGGAAAATAGAGCTACGCGTGGTTTAAATGCCGTAACAAATGAACAGCAAATATAATTTTTCAAACCATTTCTGTGCATGATACCAAACACCGATTTCAACGATTGTGAATGAGAATAATAGCTCCCGAGATACGGCGGTCATCTTTAAACCGACCTATCAATGCGAAACTAGTCAAGCAAAATTTTAAAGTGAAGGAAACCTCAATTATACTAGTTATCACTCGTATTTTAAATACGTAAATTTATGTTAAATAACACATAGAAAGTGAAAAACAAAAATTAGTCGATAATGAACTAACAGAACAACTTCTAGAGAAGATGCACATGGCTGTTCGACTAAGGACCAAGAAGCGTGGATCCTCAGTAGAAGGTCGGCGCCAAGCACCTTGCACGCGCAGAGAAGGGGACTCAGATAAGAGGTGACGTGCAGCCATCCACCTACACTTCGCGAGACGAAGAAGGTGAAGCTGCGCGAGGAAGAAATAGAAAGAAGAAGAGGTGGAGGTAATAGTGGTGCGTCGTTGACGGCGCACGTGCGCTGCCGGCGGCCAACGACCCCGCCCCAAGGGCACTTCCCTCCTACTCCTCCTCATTCACCCGCCCCCTACAACACTTCCTGCAGTGTTGGCTGCAGCGGAGTGCCGAGGTGCACTCCTCGCATCTGAGCCAACGACGGAGCCTCACAGCGCTCGGAAGAGAGAGAGACAACTGAAAGAACTACTGCACTGCCCTTTTTGCTGCGTGGCGACAGTGTTAGCACGGGGACCTGTAGCTATCTTCAACCGCCATGTGAAGAAACACACCAGATAAATAACGTCACTCTTATCTCAAGAGTGATGAAATGTATCTCATACAAATAATGTCACATGATGCATTGAAATGCAAGTATATCGCTCTTACAGTTACATAATGAAAATTATCCTTCGGATGATATAAATTAATGGGGTAAAACAATTTTATATTCAAATAATATAATTCAGTACTATAATTCAAATCCAACAACTAAAGCAAATTGTAGAAGCGATAGAATCACTTTAAGAGCGTGAAACATAATTATATCGAAGTTCGTTTTCAAGCGTTAATACTCTCCAGTGGACAGAGATACGAAGAGCACAACCTGGGAGAAAAGTTACGTAGCAACAATAGAGAAACTAGTATCTTAGCAAAATTTACAATAAGATGGTAGAGTCACGAACACGTAGATTTTTCAACACAAATGGTAACTTCAGTTGCGACACGAGTACCAATTTCACGGTGGAGATACAGAGAGAAAGAAATTAAGGTAACAAAAAATAATTTAACACACACAACACAAAAATGATAATATCGTAATGTCAAGGATTGACAGTCAAGATAATAAAGCAGAATGTTACTCGTCAATTTATTCGTAAATGTCCCTTCAAAAGTTTATTACGAGAGTTCAATCATAACAAGAGTTCTATTAAATGATACCTTGGATTAAAATTCCAAGTATACAATTATTTATACCAATTTATTAAACCTACAGATTCAAAGGGGTCGTCGAGTTTTTCTTCAATTCGCGTGCTCGTGCTCATTCTCCAAAATTTGTCTAAATTGCTATTCCGTAAAAGAGCTATTGACCATTCCATATATCCATTTAATGTTCCGTAAATATTATTTGAGAAATTATTTTTCTTTTACAACAAACAGAAAAGTTCCAAATAAAAATGCACAACGAATCAACAATTCTCCATGTAAGACGTTTCGTAGATACAGGAAGTATTGTGCCGGTAACTAGGTAGATTTTTCACGAAGCAACCTTAACACAGAGGAGATACTGCAGTTCCACGATGGAACAACAGAAGAAGAAACTCAAAGAGAACAATGAACATTCCTTAGTCGTCATATGTGCGTCAAGAAGAGGAATACCATCTAACGGTGATGGCTTTTCCCATTTCACAGCTCTTCTCAACCTCTCGCCCCTTTGGAGTCTTCTTGGAAAGTGAATAGAAACCAGAATTGACTAAAATAATAAAGTGACGACGTTAGATATCATAAAGGTGAGAAAAAAGCATATTTGTACTTTTCAAAACAGAAACACCAATGAACCCAATATTTTTCAGTTATTGGACCGATTCTTGGAACTGGAAGTGAAAATTGGTAAACTTAGTACGACCCTCAGTCACCAACTGAATAAGGGGAATGAGCCTCTTTCTTGATCTCATCTCAAAATATGATATTGGTGAATATTTTTAAACAAGAGAATTCTGCATAGAAAACCTCATTTACTGTATGAAGTGGACCGTCTTTTATCTACGGAGTAATCACTAGAAATATGTATAAAGCAGGAAATTTAACATTAAAATTGAAACAACTCGAGTAACATATTACCAGTACAAAGACGAAATAAACATGTATATTAATAATCTAGAATTCGAGCATTAATGAAAAACAAAACGTTTTAAAAAAAGTTAACAATTATAAAAGTTATATTTACCTCCCACAGTAAATTTAGACGTTGGGAAAAAAAATTCTACATACAGTGCCATTTCTAAGTTCAACAAATTACCAAATGCACTAAAATCTCATAATTTCACTTAAAGTTCCGCCTAAAAAAAATTGAAAGATCACATTGCGCTGCAATAAAACTCGCTAAATCATATCTCATTGAACAGTCGTTCTAATATTTTAATTTCACCCCAGACTTTGCAGGTGTATGTAATGTATGTTTCGCTAAGTAAGAATGTATGTAATGTATGAATGTATTTGACAGATTTTGCAATCTAATTGTTAGTTGTATTTTATTCAGAATCTTACTTCATACCATTGACTCATGTATATTTGTGGTGTGTTTCATCTTCTGTACTGTCATAAGATTTTAATTTTTGAATTAACTATTAACATATATCATATTTAATTTTGATTTCTCTACGTTTTGTTTTAATATCTAATTTCAATATATATTCCAATTTATTTACTACAATGTTTTTATAAACCTTTATACAATAAAGGAAACACACACAATGTTGATAGTTATCGACTAATTTCTCTACAACCCACTTTCTCAAAAATCGTCGAAAAATTGTTCTGTGTCTTCTAGATTTTCTATACATTCTCTCTGATGATCAACACGGATTTCGGAAATCCTTTTCCACCACCATCACCATAAATGATGTTACCACTTCTCTTGACCATGGAGTATGTCCTCAGCGTATTTTTCTCGATTTATCTAAAGCATTCGATGTCATTGATAACGAAATTCTCCTTTCAAAATTAAAATCTTTCGGCATTCGTGGACTTGCGCATCAGTGGCTGACTTCCTATTTAAAAGATAGGTAGAAATATCATGTACTAAAAATAAAGTACTTCAGCATTGCCTTTCAGAAACAATGCCACTAACTCGCGGAGTTCCCCAAATTTCAATTTTCGGACCTATACTATTTTTGTTGTATGTGAACATGTCGTCTTCCACATCAGATTGCAAAATGGTTCTCTTTGCCAATGACACTAATCTACTATGTAAACACGCCAATGCACAAAAAGTTTTGTCTAACCTCTCGGCTTGGTTCCATGTAAATCGCCTCTTGTAAACACTGTGACAAAACAGTGTATGTCATTTCACAACATATCACAAAATCTTTACCCCAGGTTTCTCTTTCGTTAAACGGAAAACAATTAAAAACTATTACTAATACAAAGTTTTTAGGTCTTCATATTCAAGACAATCTCAAATGGAATTGTCAATTTGACAATCTTAATTCCAAATTAAGTAAACTGTGTTATGCATTACGAATTTTAGTTAATACTGTTAGTCCACATATTTCCCGATGCGTATATTTTGGAAATGTTTACTCCCGTTTACGATACGGCGTCGTCATCTGGGGCAATTCCGGACAGAGCGTCCAGTATTTTCAGTATTTAAAAGAGGATTGATTGTTCGGATAATTTGTCAATCTCACCCCCGAATCTCTTGTAAACTTTTATTCAAGGAATTAAATAAATAATTCACTGCCCAAAAATATAAAAGATATTATGAAACTGAATCCGCGGTTAAAAGCTACCTTCTGCACCAGTGCTTCTACACTGTAAAAGAATTTATTGGTTTTAGTAAAAATTAAGCCGTATTGTACATTATCACGCCATTGTTGTAGTACTTTCAAAATATCTGACAACAATTTCAAAACTATTTTCCTGCATGCTAGTATTATGTCTTATTATTCATATAAATTTAGTTGTATATGTACTCAGCCCTGGCACGGTTGTGTTCATTAATTCTGTAGACCCATCCTGGCCCGGGTTTTTCTCCGGTTTTCCTTCGGGTAGAGGCGGATTTTTCATAAAGACTCGCTAGGCTCTTGCTTAGAGACGGCATCAATTGAAATAATTATTAGCGAATTTCGTGTTGTTTAATAGTGACGAATTATCAACAACACTTTCCGAATGATTTATAGCTTGATAATACGTACTTGTGAAATGACCTTTCTACGTTTTATTAAATACAATATTTGCGTGTATTTGTTAATACTATAACACGTATCGTTAGGAGTATGTTGAAATGTTAAATCCGCTTCTGCCTTGGGTCATTGAAATACCTTCTGCCTTCTACAAAATGGGTCATTGAAATATCACTTTAACTGCGACGCTAATTCTTTTCCACGGGAACAACGAAGCAAAACCCTCGTTCCACCTCTCCCTCAACCACTCTTCACTATTCAACTCGCGAAGGAAGCGCCGCCACAGATGAGAGGCGCAGCGCGCGCCAGCACCCCGTCGCTCCTGCGACTTCAAAGACGACCGCGTCTAGAGAATCCATCCTTCCGCTCAATGAAAGAAGACGCCTCCAAGTTTGCGTCCATGTAAACAACTATTACGCCCGTGGAATTCTCGACAGCACAAAGTCTCCAAGATTGACGCAGAGATATCTCTGAAGGGAAATATTGGAAAGGGCACCACTCGTGCGCGAGTTCAGTAAAGAAGGGAGGCACGTTCCGGTTCAGGTTTCACGCGGGTCCTTCACGGGAACAAAAAATGTTTAATGGTTCCACAACGTCTAATAAAGAGAAGTGAATCAATCTGTTTTCTTTCGAATGGCTTCCGAGATGGATCACCCTGCGAGCAATGTAGACATCTGACTGTGAGTCCCATGTTTCTCAGGGGCTTCCACAAACAACAAGACTTAATTTATTAAATTTACACAAAAGAAATACATTTAATAATAAATATTGAAGAGAAATTAAAATAATTCGAAAACTGTTCCAAGTTCTAAAATTATGTGAGAATACACTGGTTTAGGAAAAGGCAAGTAGTCATACATCAATCAAAAATAAAACATTTAATGCGACAAAAATATGAATCAATATTACCAAATTAATCACAGTTTACAGTATTATGAGTAAGTGACACGCCATTGTGACTACTGATATATTCGAGAGGAACATAAATAGCAAACGGTGTTTGACCACGCAGTCAGGTGGTAAAAATTAATAGCAGTCCAAAGTCTAAAGTGGGATCGAAACTAGCTGGAACTGCAAATAGAACAAGGATCCAAGATGCGTCTTTTTCGGGAGGCAACTTTGGGAAAGTTCTATTTCTTCTCAATATCTCTCGGTGTAAACACTTCGAAACGGATCGCTATGGTGTTTATGCTTCGAAGTATTTACTCTCGTAACATTCACTCAAATATAGTATGACTGGATTAGGTTACGCATATCTCTCATTATATACGTTACACTCATACAGGTCCATCAAGAATGATTGCGGGGATTTTTTAATACTAGAAAAGAATTAATCAATAAATAATCGCGTCTGGAGACTCCAAATTTTTTTAAATTTTGAAAATTTTAATTTCATCTCATGATTTACCCAGGGTTTGAATATTTTTCCTTTTATTATAATATTTACGTTTAATTGCAGTTAGGTGAGTAGAAAGGCATAGATGACGAAGGCATGCAACAGTTTTCGAAGGAATGGGAAGGGCTGCACACTGCGATTGATTGCTATTAATTATATGAAGTGTATATATGCTGTATTTTAATCATTGTATACCAAAGTTATTGGCAACTGTGTCCAATCTAACTCCATTATTCTGGATATTTTGAAATCACGTGCTACACCTCTCGTCGTTTTTTTTATTATACTTAAAAAAACCGAGGGGTACTCGCGTGTGATATGGTATTTCATTAACCTATTCCATTTTCCCTTCCTCCTATTAATTGTCTCTTCAATATCTTCCCCCGTAACTCCTTACCATGTTTTAAGTGTTCCTCCCTGGAACCACCCAATAACATTACTTCCTTATTTCTCACCCCGCCCTCCTTTTCATCCCCTCATCACCCTCACCCTTCTTCCCTTATCTGAATCGATCGCATTCTTTATCTCCAGCGCACTCCCCACACTGCGATAAGCACACGTTGCGAGCGATAAAGCACGTCACAATTTGCCTCGGGGAAATTGCGCGTGACGAACCGTCCGATTCGTCAAGAGGGAGAGCAAAAGAGAGCGCAACCATAATTGCAGAAGTAATAGCTTCTACGAACTCAATGAAAATGATAAGTGCTTGGTGAGCCTCAAATCACTCGAAGCACCGACGTCATTTCATGGTGATTCGCCTACAGCGTGATGTATTGGGACAAGTTACGACTTATCCCACGACGTAAGCAAACTGTTACGGATGAAACTGGCATGTTAAAACCGGTGGAGAAATTACACCGAAAAACTTAAAATTTGTTGGGAAAAGGAGTAACAAAAAAATTCTCAGCTTTCTTAAAAATATTCAGAGAATCCAAGTCAAAAGGTACTTTACTAACAAATTAATGAGCAGAAGAAAATGTCATGGGAATTCGAAAGCTCCGATCTGTTTAATCGAAGAATAATAGATTTAATGAATCAACTACGGAAGGTTTTTCGTCGGAACAAGGCACTTCATGAAAATCACTTTCACACGAACATTTTTAAATAACGTGTTGTTTCGATACACCATCCGCATGAAGTAAGATTAATAGGTGTTTAAACTATGGTAATTACATTTAATCTATTTTCCTCCTTTCCCCGTGACTTAAAGATGTGACATTGCCACTTGTCGTCACGCTCCGGAAGGAAGCAAAGAACCATCTCATCAATGTAATCAAAGTACTCTAGGAATACCGTGAAAAAGCACGATTGGAGTCACGCCATGAGTGCAGATAACATTCCCAATATTATATTCGTACGGATTACTTAATAATACAGTTCGCAAAAATAATATTAAAAATTAATAAATAGCATACGTGTATTTCATTATTATTCCCGGACCCTAGACGTCAAGTAACCAACAAGGTCAAGTTGCGTTAGAGATCCAAGAGGAACGATATAGAGACTTTGTAGGCAGACAATGGGTGTAAATAATGCTACTTAGATTATAATCAGTACTAATTCCACTTACGTAAGGTTTAAAACTTGTCATTCAAGTAGGAATGTACAGAATACGGAGGCATATTTAAAACGTTTCATTAAACTAATTTTTAAAAAAACATACTTCATACAACCTTGAATTTGAAAACATAATTCATGAAAACTAAATTCTGATGATCGTTTTCTACCCTTTGGCTTCTTATCCTGTTTTAAAGCTCGAATTAAAATTTAAATCAACTTGGTAACGCACCCCAAAATACGTCTAGAATAGAAAAATCCTAAACAAAATATCTTAAATGACTGCTTCAATTGTGTCCAAGAGAAGTTAATTGTTATGCAAACCCTTTTTGAATATATTATGAATAAAATTACTTTCGTTTTTAATCGAGAATTATTCCTGGATCCTGTATGTCTAGACGCTGTAACATTGACAACTAAAAACAGATCAATTTAGAACGAAAACATCAAGTGGAAATAGATCACTGAATTCGTTTATGACAATTAAACATTGAAAATCCATTGAATTCGGCAGAGGTGCCCCTCCCAAACCCTATGAAGCAGACCCCCCCCCCCTTCTCCTTCGCTTTGACTCACTTCCAAATCATATTCCAAAACTTTAGAAATATTTTACAACTTTATCCTTCTACCTTTTTTTTCGAAATATTTTATTTTGCACAGAATCCAAAATAAAACTATTTATTTATGTCTTATACATGCACGGTAAAGAATAGTTTGCAGTAAGAAATATCCAGTAGGCGAATCATTCTGACCGCGAAGGGTATGGATGTTAGTGTGAGCGAAAGGTGATGTGTCAGAGAGCACCAAGAGAAGTTAATTGGTCGAGACATTTGGGAACGAAGAAGGGACGACTGCGAGGGAGGTAAGCTGCCGCCTTCCAATGTTTTACAGATATTTCTAAAGCTGATACCTCCCTCGGTTTGGTATATCTTAACTACTGAATAGTTTTGAACTCTCTTGATATAGTGCATAAATGAGATCAATAAGGTAAATAACTGAGGTAATCATTCGGCTGAGAGTTATTATTTTTCTACATCTATATACAAATTAAAAGAAAAAAATTCGGCCACTTGTGATAAAAGTTTCAAAATATTCTATAACACAAAGGGTACATGATATATCAAAAATAAAAACATTTCAGTACTCGTGCATCAACAAAAAACATATGCTACGCTAAATACGAAATATGAATGAAACCGACTCTTCTGTTTAGCTACTATCGGTGCGCAGAATGGCGGACGTCGTATTCAAAAAACTTTCGGTATCAGGGACACTAAAAACGAACATTTCCTTCAAAATCTTGCGATTTTTTTCTCTGTTGCAATACTGTCTCTAGACGCCGTATACGGGAAAGTAAAAAGAATGTTCATCGTCTATATCCATATAACTGATATAGGATAAATTTAAATGCAATTAAAATACATAATTGTTTAAAATCATATTGTAGGAGCTAAAAATTAGAAACGTATTAGAATATAGTTTCATTTAAAATTTTTTAAAGGATCATACTCAGATTCCAACTATATTCAGATTCATGTGCGCTAAACTCAGATTTCGAGGTTTCTTACGTTTCATCGATTTATTTTTCTGGATAAGCACATCAGATACATGTCCCATTCTTCACTTGTAAGATATATAAAGCAACAGAATGAGGCATTTGGCGGATTTGTCTCTCGGTTTTAACAAACGAAGGCCAAGAAAATCCTCAAGAAAAAATGTTGCATAATTTGTAACGAGTATAGGTGTGCGCGACTACAAATATTTGTGGTCGAAATTTATATTAAAGAATCCGATATCAACGTATAATTCGAGAATGACAGTTTTTATTACACCTCTGCTTTTATCTTAAACCGTACGCAGTAATGCGTCACACTTTCTCAGACAGCTCACAAGATCCACTATCAAGATATTTTGATTATTTCATTATTTTTAAAATGTATAGAATTGTTTTTGGCCGCATGTCATATCTAACACTTTATGACACAAAAATGTAAAAACTATTGTCAACACAGTTAAAGTTGATTAATTCAACGCAAATCGGGTAAAGCGCTATAACAAAAATACGCCAAAACACAGAGGATCCCAAACGGCGATACATGAAAAAAAGAGACGAGATACAAAATTCAGCTCATGCACAGTAAACGTATACACTGGAGGCAACGCAATGTATCTTCAGTGCAACACTATTTTCAAGGTCGACCGTCTGTTGAGTAATCTCACCACTGGAAGAGTGGCAGGTATCTATTATCACTTCTTCGTTCACGCGAAGGCGATGAGTCTCCCGGTCTCTTGATACAAAAGAGGTGACCCACCGACTCGTATCCCACGCTCGCGTCTGCTTATACAGCGGTCCAGATCACTGTACAGCATGACTTTTACGATTTATTATCATGTTAAAATGTCCGTAATGTTTAAAAATTAATAAAACATTGTTGTGATTTTTATTTTAATACATGCTTTTTGTAAGTATTTTAATTATTTAACTATTAAAAATTCTAAACTTCCAAAGAACATCCATTTTTCGACCCCCCGCCAAAAGAAATATTTCAAAGACGCAGTTTGCCCTCCCCCCTTGTGGGCACCTCTGAATTCGGATATGGAAACCCGATCTGTAGCTACTCGAAAAGTATTCCATTCATTTTAACAAATACGAGAGGATTCGATTCATGAGCATGATTCCTCAGTTTTTATTCCCATGACCACTGCATAACATTTGGTTAACTTTCGAAAATAATATTGCAGATAACAATCTTAATTGAAAATCCGAGTCCTCGATCTCGTATCTCATGTTCCAATTACGACTCACGATTGTATCAAGGAATGAAGGAATAGCAATAACAAACCGGCCTCACACCTCTCAACGAAAGCCCCGGAAGCGTTATGCAGGGCTTGAGGTACAAGAACAGCAACGAGAGGAAGTTGGAATTGAACACGCAGGAAATGACTCGGCGAATTGTACACAGGAGAGAAAGGAGGGTGCGGTCCAGCTGAGGCTCCACTATGCTTCGGAACCACGGATTGTTTCCCAGAATCGCTTCCGAATAGGGAAGATATGAGAAACACAATGCACACAACGTAGTAGATTCCAACGATAGAAGCATGTATACTCACTTGCTGAACTTGTCCTACTCTACTGAAGGCTAAAATTACAATTTTCATAAATCCTGTGTGTCCGAGAACGGTAGGTCCGTTCAATTTTATCGATGTTAACTTTGAAGTTATTTGTCATTTACATATATATATATAAATAAATAAAGTTTGCTTAATTGGTTAATACACGGCGCTTATTGTTAAACGAAAAGTGAATGAAGAATTTTGTATACACATAGAGCATCTTCATTACAATTTATAAAAAATGTTCGGGAGTAGGGGGTGAGGGCTATTCAAATTAAATATAGTTTTACAGTGATTTACCTCCGCGACAAAGTTGTTTCATAATTCGCATTAACTTTATTTTTGCCATTAACTTTCAATCTGTACTTTTTTGAGAATACATTATTATTAAAATAAATGACTTTATTAGTGGCGACACTCAAACCGAGGTCTGCTCTTCCGCCTAATATTTACAATATCATTACAAAATTAGATTGAATGGGAGAGTATTGACTATATCTACTGCTGGGAAAACAAGCTAAGGACCATCCCGGTATTGAACCTTAAGCAATTGAGGGAAACCCAGCGAAAACCCCAATCAGGATGGCGGCTTAAGGTCGAACATAACAAACAATTTATAATATAAGATAAAATTGATTTATACTAATGTAGTACCTGTGAGAAAAGAATCTCATTAAAAAGGAAAAAAAGAGTTTTGAAGAGAAAATGACATTACATAACGACTGTACCAAAATTAGGTGAAACATTACAAAAATACAAATATAAATACAGTTAGAATATATTTCATTTTACACAGAATAAAATAACTCGTAGAAATTACATTATACTATGGGTTACATCTTAAATTACAAAGAAAATTAATTACAAATTACAGGACATTTTATTATATTACTGTAACATCACACCTCAAGCCCTGATGCGATGTTAGTATTTATTTGGTAGAAGCGGGATCCACATAAATTCTTCAATCCCTATGGTAGTTTTCTTCGCTGCCACCAGCCCAGTTTCCCAGGCAATCAAACACACGTGTAATAACAATAAATAATGATTTAATACAAATTAACTAGAAATCTGAATTTACAACAGAGACAAAGTCCCAAAATCATTAATACATCTAATAATCTGTTATTACACAAGTAATGCTATCGAAAGCATTAATTACAATTGGTTAATTTTAGTTGAAGACAACTAAATAGTAAAAACCCTCAGGTTATCTGAACCTTCCAAATTATAAGTTGTTTTCCCCAACAACTAACTGATACAAGTTACGACCCTCGCAACTAGTAATGACTTCATTAAGACTACTGCAGCAGCCTAACGAACATCTGGTCTCCAAGACCTAGTCTAGCCCCGTCACATCTCAGTGCAGGCGAACTCTCCTCCCACGTAAGAGTTCCTGAAGATCTTTACTCCTCCCAATATATACAGTAGCAGAAGTCACATGATCCGCAAATAACAATGCCATCGCCACCACACCTTGCAAATATTCTTCTTGTCCGTCCCTTTGAATTCTAAGAACGCACTCTGCGCCGTAGAGGACGAGCCACCTTCGGTCCCAGCTTAGCGCACCTGTTTCAGAGTGTCTCATTGTTCTATTTCCGGCGACGCACTTCACTCATTACTTCGTAAAATTCTTCTTTTCTTTAAGTACACCTAAATTCCAGTGGACCGCGCATGGGTCATCGCCGCAAGCCGCCTTCTCCGAAATCAATTGTACCTTCCTAAAAATTGAAAGGTGTTCGTTCAACAATACCTCAATAACTGAAGAGGCTTAGGGTGGTTCCCAAGTTCGTCGCATTTCCTACTGTTCCGTCCGACCGTCCACTTATTGTAAGATTATTAACAGCATCCGGATGGGAAATGCAAAGAAATATTAATATTTCACAAATTGGTGGAATGTCCTGGCGCAGACGTTACAATTACATTTTATTATCTTACATTTGGGAAGTTACAACAACGTAGAATGAAAGGGATAGAAGTAGAAGGGGACAGAAAGTAATAGAAGTTTTTTTTTGGGGGGGGGGCTTTAGGGCTCGTCAACATCGTCATTAGAGCCCATGCAAGTAGGGA
>NNCF01129391.1:847881-859725 GCA_002313205.1 Laupala kohalensis
GTGTGCGTATATTTAAGGTTTCCAAAATTTGTTTGGAGCGATATCCAAAAGGTTTGGTTGCTCTCAGTCTATTGTTGTAGAAACGGATGGAAGAAGAGGATGGATGAAAAACCGCGTGTGCACCAGATTGTCGGGTAAAGTTTGCAAGTGGCAAAAGTGTCGTAGCATGAGGATTTGCCGCCGGAGGTAAAGAGATGGTTCGCCACTCTCGGCATACAAACTCGGAATGGGACTAGTGCGGTATGCTCCCGTAACCAGTCGAATTCCGGCATGGTGGACACTATCCAACTTCTTTAAATAGCTTGCACGAGCAGAGCTATATACAACGCAGCCATAANTGAATGCTCGATAAAACTGGTGCAGGGAGTAGCGATCAGCGCCCCATTCCCTGCAACTGAGGCACTTTAATAAATTCAGAGACTTTAATGTTCTTGCTCTTAGGTCTGTCAGATGTTCAATACAATTCAGTCTCTGATCAAATATTAGACCTAAGAATTTCACAAAAGGATAGAATTTGAGAACGTTGTTCCCCAGGGCGAGGTGAGATGAGTTGTATTTGAGACTTTTAATTATGTTAAGTATTGTAGCAGAGTTTACACAAGAGAAGTGTAAAAGATCAGTATGTTGTTTTTCAGGAACTTTATTGATTCGAGAGTATTAGATTTTACTATATCACTAAGATCCGGATCTTAACAAAGTATTGGTTAAGATCGTTTAGTGGAATATCAACATGTTATGTGGACTGACATTTCCCGACACCAAGACTTCGGAGTTTTCCAGTGAGTTCTACTATCGTGATTTACTCTGAAAAAATGATGAAAATAACTAGTTTTAGCACTTTCAATTTTGCTAGTGACTAAATTTCTTAACTTTTTATAAATATTTCTATCACTGTCACACTTTGTGCGTCGGAAAATGTTATAAGCTACATTCCTTTCCTTCATTAAATTTCGTATTTCGTTAGTTATCCACGGAGGCGGGGGACGAGTTACGCGAGCCGTTTTCAATGGCAGATACTTGTTTATGTGCTACGTAAGTAAATCCTAAAATATTTTGACTTTTCGATCCAAAGAGTTTTCATTATACACGAGTTCCAAAGGAAGCATCGTTCCTTCCATTTGAAACGCTTCTAAATCAAAATTTTAGAAGTCTCTGTAATTGATTATTTTTGGATTGTACCTAAGAGAATTAAGATTATATGAGACGTATATAAGATCATGTTTTGATATTCCCGGAACGGGTGTCTGTCCGTAAAGTAGTACTTTTTTTATATTGGACACAATGATATGATAAATCCACGTTTCGGCTTCTCTCGTATGATGTGTTGCTTGGAGTGGAAGAATCTTTAGATTAGACTAACAAGCAAGTTTCTGAAATTAATAGCTGCGCATGACTGATGTTTTATTAAATTGAAGTTGAAATATCCCATTATATTAACATGTTCGTGATGACAAACAAATTTCGATAATATATTAAAAATATTGTCAATATTACTGATTTTAGGATGAGAGTTCATTACCGATAATACACACTTTTTGGTTAACAGTTGTGTTTCAATTACCAGATATTTTAGTTTTTTATTTGCTTCTTTTTCAGATGAATCTAAAATTTGTACTGAATGTCGCCTCAGAGAAAAATTCCCACTCCACCGCCACCTGATTTATTGCTTCTATTTCTATCCGCGCGAAGAAATTTGTATCCAGATATTGCAACCATGGACGAGTTTAAACTCCTTTTCATCCACATTTCACTAAAACAGAATGCATGCATTTGACGGTTGGAAAGTATGTGTGCAACTTCCTCATGGTGAGCGATAACAGACTGAGTATTTATGTGGGCAGCAAACAAAGAGGGATTAGTGAGGGTTGCGGCACTCAGGTTTGGGGGAGGTAGCGCTTGAGTTAATGGATCTGGGGGAGGAAGGCATGTTCGTGTTGTTGTCATTTAGGTGACGAAAGCACTTACTGGAAATTTTTCCCAATACCAAGTTGAATAGTTAGGAAATTAAAATTAAGCAATTTATGGATTTGAGTATTTTGGAATTTAATATGAGAAATAAATAAATTTGAAAGAAGAATTGATAATTTCAAATATTAGAAAAATAATATTATTGAGGAGTAAGAAGAAATAAATAAATAAACAAATATATACTGGGAAGGTAGTCATGTTCGTCTGGAGACGAACCGGTTCTTCCCGCGTCGAAAGATGATAGTTCCATAGATAGATCTTCAGTCCATACATTGGAGATCCCGAAGCATTGAATCGCCGCCTGTAGTACTTCCAAGCGGGTCCTCGTGAGGTCATCCCGCACGGTGATGCCTGATCCTTTCAGGGCACGCTTCGCGCGGAATATCTCCTAGTGTTTTCTATCACTGACAAATTTTACAATTATAGGTCTTTTTTACCACGAGTTTTAGGACCTGCTCTATGACTCCTATCAACACCAACAAGATCAAGAGGAACACTTATCTTTTTTGCCACAGAAATAGCTAACTGATCTGTGTTTTCGCTTTCTTTTTCCTCTAACCCAAAGATTCTAAGAGAGTTCCTCTGCGTGTACATCTCCAACTGATCTGTTCGATCTTTCAACTCCTGCTTAAGGACGCGGACCTCCTCATGCTTCGCTTCCAGTTCCGCTTCTTAAACAAGTTCATTATTGAAACTCATCGTTTCTTCTAGTTTTTTTCCCTACGAGCTCCACGAGGATATTGGCCAGGGATTGAAGAAGGGCAGGCGAGAGCAAGGCCTTCTCAACAGCCATCGCGGCGTCAGAATGGACATCGGATGCATCGCTGCAGTTATCACTCTGTACATTTCGCTTATGACTCATCTTCAAGAAAACGGAAAAACTACAGGAGCTTAAAAAAATACGAAAATAGGAATTTCAAATAAATGCATATAAGAAAGTGGATAGCTGTAATACGTGCTACTACAAATTAAATAATTCAAAGAAGAAATAAATAATTAAAAATAAAAAGTCACAATCGTCGTAGATCGATTCTAAGAAAATTCAACTGTTTGCTAGTCTTTTGCAAGTCAGCAAAATTTCCTCTTCGCAGCGAACAAACGGAGCTAGCGACTTCCTGCTAATTGGCTACCTGCGAATGCCCGGAGCGCTCAAGGGACGAGTGCCATGCGAAGATTATTGATTTATTTTTCAAATGTGTTGACAATTCTAAGGGCAGTATGTATTCAAATTATTTCCAACTAGTTCATATAACACACATAAGTTTATTTGGTTTTCATATGGGTTAGTTTTCATCGAATTGGAAAACACTTTTCTTCTCAATTAGTAATAAAAACGACATATCTAGCTCAAATGCGTTTCATCTATCTTCCTCTACCGCCCTCAATTAGAATAAAGTTTCTTCCCCTTTCATTTTATTATTTCTTTTTTACTCGTCCCAACGAAGTTAAGATTGTTTGCCATTTTCTATTTCTTTCCCGCTTTTAATCCTTTCATAAGTGTCCCTCGTTTTCCTTTCATCTGCTCGTGCGAAAATTCTCCTTGCCATGTACAAGACAAAAGGCACGCTTCTCAGCTTAAGACTGTGAGTCACCCTTGTAATAATAGAGACGACGCGTATAATTGTGCGTAGCCCGTATGTAGTGGTAAGGGAGGCGACGGGCAGCGCCCCCGTTACCCGGTGACCGCCAGCGGCGAGCGAGCGCCACCGCCGCCGATACCATCACTGCTTCCGCTCGCCCGCCCGCCCGCTCGGCAGACACCTGTCGACACCGGAAGAGGCGGGCGGACGGCTACACTCACTCGCTGGCTAACGGGAGGACAGGGAAGGCGCGTAGCGATCGATAGACAGCGAAGGAACGAAAACAAAGAAGGCGCGTGAACGGTTTGTACGCAATCAAGTGGGCGTGCTTGTCTGCGAGAACACTAATAGGTCCAACCTTATACACGTGTACTCATCTGAGAAGATTTTGAAACATTCACTGTATCAAATAGCAAATGAACTTTTGATGGCTTCATCAATCCCTAACATTTGATGACTTATTGCTTTATAAATTTAAAATATTTCATTCCGAGAAGCAAATTAAACAGGAAATTGCATTAACGGGATTCAAAAAGCGGAAATTATTCCATACTATGTTTGTTGCTTGAATTAGAATCTTATACTACCACCGGAATCGATAGAAAATAAGGGTGTCAGAAGGAGAAAATGTAACGGTTCATATAATACTTTACGGAAACATCGGTCAAGAAGGAATAAATAATAGGAAATAAAAGATGACGTCGCGGCTGAAGTCGTGGCTCATTCGCTCAGCGTCAAATTCAAGAAAAGGCGAGACAATTCCGCCCCACGTCCAAATCCGGGAGTTTCCTTTCTTCGTTCAGGAAAAACTCAGATTCAGTCTAATAAGGCTTATCTCTGTCGTCTTTGTTGCTATTAAAAATTATATTTTAACAATCCGATTTTTAATATCCATGTAAATGAGAAATGATCTAATCTTGTGAGATTACAACATTTGAATACAACATTGAAGGATCGTCTTAAAAATTCAATGATACTTACAAAGAATTCAATAAAACTAACAAAATAATATAAACGTAATAGAAAAAGAAAATTAATAACGGTAACACGTAACAGAAAATTTTGATTTCATTTCGATAGCAATTATTTACTTGCAATGCATTCACTGGAGTAGAGCGAAATGCAGCGGGATACTTGATCGTAAAATATTAATTCAAGATGAACTCAAATAGAGAAAGGAAAAGTAATTTTTAACACAAAATCAGAAGTATGATTACAACTCCAAACACAAACGTGGATCATAAATTTTCATTGAATATCCAGTGATGTAATATGGAATCTTGGTTATTCTCCCTTCCCAATTAAATAAAATATCAAGCGTTTTAAAAGTTTGCGAATATTTAAATATCATAATTTCACCTCATTGCATTCGTTTTTGTTTCTAAAAGCTATTATATTTAAATGGCAAGAACGAATATATCAGCAAACGTAATAAATACGAAAACCATCGAGACATTGCGTCTAAAACTATCTTCCGTCTAATCTCATCGATGCTTCGAGCAGATAAGGATTGAATGCAGAGGTGAATCACAACACTAGGTACTTAGAATAAACAGTAATAAACAAAAAGGCGGTTGTTAACGAAATTGGAAACTTCTACAAATAATTGACACAATGGACCATTGATTATCCTTGAAACATCCCCGCGCATGTGGAAGGTGATCGGGGGTTGGGCGAAAGGGGGTTAGAGGCTTCACCAGAGGTCATGGCCCGCGGCGCGACGCAGTCAAGGCCGCCACCGCAGCGGCCGGGGACCGTCGGGCGCCCCACACCATCATCAGCGGGGCGCACTATCGACCAGTGGCTGCGGCGGGGGTGGCACAAGTGGTAGCGCCAGTGGTCCCTACGCGGGGGTGGGGTTGGGAGGCAACGGCAGAAGTGCGGCGCGCAGCGCAGACCCTACCCCACAGTGGACCGGGCCGGAGCGAAACCGGGTCGAGGTTGCGGCGTCGATGGTGGCGGTGGCGCCGGCGCTCGCGGCACGTGGCAACAAGACTGCAGACGTAACCCTCCACCTCCCCAATCCCCACACACTACTTTTTGTCTCTCTTGTCCCTCGTGACAAAGAGAAGAAAATGAGCCGAAAGTTTTGATCGAGAACAAAGAGGTCGAACCATCATTTCAACGGTGAGCTCAACTCTCTTCCAGACATCCAAACACTTCCAGAAATGATTTCTTACGTGAAACGAGTATACATCGCGTTCACCAATCTACGAGAACGCAACTGCTTTGAGATGAAAAAAATGGTCGGATGATTTTTGTGGACAGATGGTCGTAGATGATATGTGGATTCCAACCTTTTCATTTCTGCATTAATTAGTGTTCTATTCGCATTCGATTTCTCTATATACGGTCACGTCAGCATGTATCCACAAATACAGAAGAAAACTCTAAAGGAAACAAATACTATTCTTAGATATCAAATAAAATGTGCAATTGTATTGGGAAAAGGGGTAACGACACACCTTCGTTCGAAGCCGCGACACAAATTTTCGAAATTGATGTTTATCGATAAAATTTGATTTGTGTACCAGAAAAGTAATGTAAGCTGAGCATTACATGTAATGTATCCATAAACATGTACAAAAAAACAGTAATGTAGTTAAATTTCTTACGCCAATCTCTTATGTCACATCCGAATGAAACTAGGTTTGAAGCTCATTCCCAAGAATGCGACGATGAAAGTGTTATTTCAATCCGTCGGGGTATTTTTGTGTGGTGGGAGCGCAAGCAATTTTTTGTAAAAGTCACCGGGCTATCTTCTTTATTAAATCAGTGAAAAAAAGGGAGTAAGGATATTTACGTCCAATGCACACCAACAACCACCAGATCACTAATTTAAATGAATGAAATTTTACTTGATAGCAGTGATTTAGATAATATTTGTGTAGACCACACAATTTAGGGGAGTTATGTTGTGGGTTCTCAGCTAAAAATAATAAAAATAAAAAGATCTTGGAAATGAGAGATCTCTTTTCTTTCCTGTGTCAGAGTGAGCAGCGGACAAAAGCAGTTATTTGTTCGTCGCCCCGACGGAGGGCGGCTCGCATCAGCCCTCCAGTTAACTGCGGTAGCGGAAGACAAGAGAGTCCCTTCTACTTCCGTTCTGGGATCAGAAAGCGTAAAATAGCCCAATAATCTTCATGGAAGAAATATTCAGCCAAAGAACAAACTTTTTGTGTTCGTTCTCGCCAAAAATCCCAGGTTCTCATGGAGATCGACTTCTCCACGTCATCGCGTCTACAGTGTTCGCCACTTCCAAATTTTGTCGCATCTTCTGCCACCAAACATGTTTTCTTTCACAGGAAGAGAACATTGTACTAGTCGGACATAATAGTCACAAAAAGTAATTGCACCACAAGAAAAGGTACAAATCCCAAACACATCCTTGAAACACGAGGAAAAATAGCCAAATCACAGATGCGATGTAAATGAGAACTTCGGTGAACATCACGCACCTGGAACTCCCTCACACTCAAATTCTTCTCTCTCTTCCGCATACGCCGTTCCAAATTCGTACCGCAGATAAATAGCGCTTTCATAAAACCGAGGGTCGGTTTCAAGTGGAGGAAAAATTGCAGTAAGAGGAGGGACCCGGTCCATAGCCACTCAGTGCTGAACACCGCAGAAGAACAACGTGAAGTACAAGAGGAGAGGGCAAAGTCACAAGGAAAGTGCAGAACATAATTATTTTTTTTAATCATTAGACTATTGAAGTGGGATTGCAGATATGATTATTAACAAGTTTACAAAGCTAGATCAAGTAACGGTTGAGCACAATGTAACTCAGGAATCAAATTCAATGCATATTGCAGACCTATGCAGTAAATAAAAAAAGGATTTATTCTAATTGAAAACAGAAAATTTCCTTGAATGTTTTTGAATTGCCCAATTGATACACGAACATCACAGAAATGAGCAGAAAATTGGAATATATGCAATGATACTGTGACATGGGACACTAAGCTGCTGATTTTATAATCATTTTCAAGTGAATAAAAAATAATAAAATTTCGTACAAGTTGGAAGGAGAGAAGGACTTTACATTTCCTTGCGATGGGATTATTCAGACCAAAATTGTTAATCCATACAAATGACACTAGAGGTCAAAAATTAAAAAGAGACATTTATTTCACCTAAAATTATTTACCGCAATATCCATTTTAGGCGGCTGTTCATATTAATGACTCATGTGCAGCAAGCGATGCTGCAAGGTCAGCTCGAGAAGCTGCAAGCGCCACGAAGACATCAAAAGGAGAACCGGAGTAACAAATTCCCGACCCAATTCAGCATAAAACATCAATAATTTCATGTACGAGGAAATAGAAATAAAACTACATACCTCACTTGATTACTTAGTACAGTTAACATGTCTGATCCGGAAGACTAAACAATTTAATAACAAATCACTTAACTATATGAAACTAATCCTAGATCAACCCATCCTAATTAAATACTTATTAACTTAGGCCCAACACGACAAATATAATTGATAAAATAAATATCACCACTAAAATAATAAATTGATCAACATTATAATAGATAATGGAGCAGTTTGCGACGCAGAAAGGAACTGGAAGCCAGGGACCAAAAAAAAAAAAAAAAGAAGAAGAAAGAATTACACTATTCAGCTGTGAATTTCACAGGACTAAAGACCTTTCACAAACTATGCTTAATATTTTGCTCCAGAACAGACGATAGGATGATTGTGTATCCATGTGATCGTAGGTAAGAATAGAATGTAAGTGAAGATATTTTCGTCATGACACAATCAATATACTAGATTTTATTTTTAAAGGAAAAATGGACAAGATTATATACCTTATTGAAATAAAGGTACAGAGATTTATTAATAGAGGAAAACTGAACTATGAGTGAAGTTTTTCTGAAATACCGACTGCTTGGCAGCAATGTCTTGCGGGTGGCATACACAAGGACCACTTCACACCTCGTGAATTACTCGAGTAAATCTCTAGAATCTTGTCATGAGGGCTACAGAGCCAAGCACATTCGGCTAGATATCACTCAAGAACATCCTTACAATGTTGGTAGTGTTAAGAATGACAGTTTTTTGCCCGAATATATGAATAGTCTTATTCAAGTCAATAATCTNAAAAAGTCTTAAGGCTTCCGTGCGAATGTTTTGATATTTTATCTGTGGCAGACTAAACAACTGGCACTACGTAAACTTTATGTTCTAGATCCTCTTATTTGTCTTGACTGTTGCCAGTCTCCTTGTCTCTGTCACATAAAGCAATACAAGGATCTCTGCTATTTGACAAACCTTAGAATTATTTTTTATCTATTCTTGATTCTCCCTGTATATGCCGTCCTAATTCCATCCATCTTGCCAAAACATTCCATATAAAGTGTATACTTCGTCTTCGTGTCTATTAACGTGTTTTCTGCTGTTAGTTTTAGAATATCTTCCTTCCCATATTCTCTAATGTAGCATGCCCGCTCAGGCGCATAAAGTGGACAATCCCACAACATATTCTCAGGGGTTTCTCGCTCTAATTCACAGTCACACATGTCATCGTTAGTCTTCCCAAAACGCTTTGAATATTCCTTGAAATTTCCGTGGACATTTAGAAATTGTGCAACAACCTTGGTCAGCACANTTCGTCTTCGTGTCAATTAACGTATTTTCTGCTGTCAGGTTTAGAATATCTTCCTTCCCATATTCTCTAATGTAGCATGCCCGCTCAGGCGCATAAAGTGGGCAATCCCACAACATACGCTCAGGGATTTCTCGCTCTAATTCACAGTCACACATGTCATCGTTAGTCTTCCAAAAAACTTATAAATATTCCTTGAAATCTCCGTGGTCAGTTAGAAATTGCGCAACAACCTTGGTCAGCACAAACCTTTGTTACAGGTGTCAGGCACATTTATAGCTTTACACATATGAGATATGAGAAAATACACACAATTTATTACGTTGTTACAGGTACACATATTTGTCCATCACTGAACAGGCCGAAACTATGTAGTCAATTGTTTCAGATTGTACTTGACAAAGGTTACATTTGTTATCCTGGGTGACCGTAAGAATCATGTTCTCATTGTGTCGGATTTTCAAAGCTCGATCCCGAGACGCCACAACTAGCGCCTCAGTTTCTGGCTTCACATTGTCTTTTACTAGCAAGTAAATTTTCAATCCAGTTTCACCCTTTGTATTAATTTGAAAAATTGACTATGAAGTTACTTTTTAAGTTGAAAAAAATTATTGTAGTGGATGAGAACCTTGTTGATTTTTTTTTCTACGTGAACACGACTTGTCCGATAGTGATACCGCACCGTCCCGCAGGTTTGGTCTTACTTCCCTTTACCAAGACATTCGCGAAACCTATGCGCACCTGCTGGCAACTTGGCTTCAATTGGATGCACGATGGATATTGTCATCATTATTAATTATTAACTTTCTATTTGGGTGCTACACTTCGTTCTTCTCACAATTCGAACAATATAGCTAAGAAATATTAGAGAGAGCACCCATAATCACTGGGGAAATATTCTGCGTCATATGAGTCTTAATGACATAAATCTATTTGTAAAAACAGTACGAAAAGAATCTAATAAATCCTACTGAGAAAATACACATACTCTCAAAGTCGTTTAATTCCACCGAAAATTCAGAGTAATAAGGAAAATTATATTGGCAGAACTACTTGACTAAGTAAATCTTATTCAAGTACATACTTATCTTGCGAGAGCTACTTCAATAAAGGTAGCAACTTAAAACATCATCTCATGTTATATGTTCATGCCCCTTAGTATATTTGTGTTTCATGCTTATCTTTCCTTTGGATGGATTCCGTAATTACCATGGGTAATTTTCGGTACATTTTAATACGAGGTTCGTTACTATCAATTGACATTTGGATATAGTAGCAGATAGACCTTAACTATAGGACGATTTTTATATAATGAAATGACGTAAGACGCGTTTGTAGGAGGGAGAAAGAAATGAAAAAAAGGTCTGGGGCAGGAAATGTCTGCCGCGCTTTATGAATTCATTTCATCAGAAGAAAGAATCAGGTAATGGTTCTTTGCCCAATTAGAGGTTGAACTACCCTCTTGTTCTCCATACAATCTCTCACAGTTTCTAACATCCTTTCCAAAAATTAATTGAAGATATCATTCGTTTTCGAAATGAGGAACCACAGGTCATGTGAAGATAAACAAATGATTTTATTTTAAAGCTCTTATTTATTCATAAAATAAAACTACGTATATTTTCTCGCATGTAAGGCAGTTCGTATCTGGCGTCTCAATAGTTCGGTTTATATTGCACAGAATGGCGGACGCACAACATCGCACGCGAGGCTGAGGGCAGACACGAATAGAGGAGAGCTTGGCGTGACGCGCCAACACGAAAGGAGCAGACAAATACCTCATTCTAGGTTGCTTCAAAGCAAGAACATTGTGCAATTAAAAAATCGAATTTCAGAATTCTGTTCTGTTTTGGAAAACACTGAAGTATCTATCATAATAAAACTATCGTAATCTATCAAAACTATCTAATAAAACTATCATAATAAAACAGGATCATATCGGAGATTAGACGAAACTTCAAGCAATGAAAAGAAAACATCTATAATTCAATATTTTTACACTTCATAAATTCATAAATTCAACGAGCTAAGATGGCAGTCTTAATAATACCAATGAATCATATACATCCTCGTGAGATCAAGGAACTACACTCATTCCTACAAGGATGAGAATTGAAAACACGATTCGCTTGAAGGTGAAACTTCATCAAAACACTACAATATACTTTTAGTCTTCAAGGTGCACATCATCGAAAAACTAAGTAAATGTATTGATACATGAGCGTTTTGAATGGTGGACTTCATTTCGAAAAGAACCATTCAACGTAAAAAGAAAAATTGAAGACGAAAATATTTTTAGTTTTCTTTCCTTCCATTAAACAAGCAGCAATTAAACTGCTACCGAAAGCACATTCAACTTCACTGATACAGATTCGTCACTATAAAGTTCGTAAGAAATAATTCTTCGTTAATCACTGCTTCCTTAAATTCTGACTATTTGCTTAGTGGCCTTTACTCCCTTCATCAAACGCTAAAAAGATTATGGATTAGTCAAGTGCTTCAGGCAATGCGCAGAACATCCATCAAATTCATCAATGAATTGAAATATTTTCTCTCTCTAATTACCACTAGTAATCTAACACACGTCACACTACAACAGCATAAAATACCTTTTATATTTGCAATCACCCTAAAAATATTATATCGCAAATTGTAAATTTTCGTTCTCTCATAACCCT
>NNCF01129394.1:4646-27694 GCA_002313205.1 Laupala kohalensis
AAATTAATTAATAAACAATGCGTTCCCGTTCGTGTTCTTCTTGGGTTGCAATATTTCTGAGTAAAGTTACATGACTTCGATTACACTGTGCACAATCTCCGTACTCCAAAAGTTAGCGTGACACCTAACTTTTCCCCCTCTACCCCACCGTAAGGTAGAGTAACGATATCACCAACCTTCAGAGTGCGTTACATAACTTATGGACGGCCACTCATATCGAATAATGGGAAAACAAAATAATTCCCATGGACTATCCCAGAAGCAATAAAACGTTTTGAAAAGGAAAGTGTTTTTTATAGGAACAAGAAGAGAGTAAAAAACACTACAAATTGCGGCGATAACGCATTCAGCAGATTTCTTTTTTCATTATTGCATTCGCAGGTAGTAATTTCCTCTCCTTAATTTCAGTCGCTTGGACAGGCATATTGAAGCGAAATGATTTCTGACATCAAAGGCTTCTGGGAACAATCGAAATTTCTCGACCGTCGCGACTGGAAGATTGACGATGGCTTTAGGAGGCGGCAGCGATGGAGTTTGGGTTTTCGAATTTACACAAAAGAGAACACACAAACATTACTCGTCTACTTTCAATCTGCATTACATAATTCCTAATAACGTGTAAAACTAAAATTCCCTGACACCATACACAATGAGAATCAATAAGAATAATTTGTAAACACATTGAAAACGTCAATAGTCAAAATGCGTTAATGGTGAATAGGATAGAAAATTCTACATTTAGATAATACTAACATCTGTGGATGTTCTCTAGAAACCACGAAGAGTCGATGCCATCAATCACGATCAAAAGGACACGAAGACAGCGGCGGATTTCGTATTTCTAAAAGAATTTATTTAACACTAATAAACATTTATCTACTTATTATTCCAAAATAAATCGTTGCTTTCACAATCAGTCAAAAGTCGAGATAAACAATAATAATAGTGTAAATGACACTCCGTGATTTCGCTGAGCGGTTGAGCACGGCATCAAAGCCCCCTCGGTGCAATTATTTGTTTCCTTCATCTACTCCAGACTAATGTAAGTTCTGTATCATATTTTCCCCGTCAACCCAACATCACACCTTCCCAATTCCCTCACCCGAGCCACGGTTAGGTGGAACAGTAGATCTCATGACCTGAACCTCGCCGAAAAACATGTAATAAAATAATAATAATAATAATAAGCTACGGTGATAGCGTGATGCTCGCTTGTCACCAAGTCATCCCGGGTTCAATTCCCGGTGGAGTCAGAAAAATTTGTTACTTATCATTTTTAAGTCTCAGTTCATGTAAGCTCTGGTCTATGAAAAGATCCCTCTTCGCGGTTGTAATACTTGGATACAGCAATCTGGGTTCCATCTCGACGTTGTTCCCCCGTAAAATGTGTCACAATGTGTCCAGTGAGTAACTCGCACAGAACTGAGCCTTACTAACACGCGTCATCGTGGTTCCTAGTTGGGAGATACGAGAAATACATAATAATAATAAAACCTGCTGTAATAGATAAGCCAGGACTCCAGAAGAATATTATGAATGTTGCACAAAAAGCTGTCCTGCTGCAGACATGTCACATCGTCCGAAAATTTTTGAATTAATTAATAACATCATACAGGTAAGGATGAATTTCTTCTCTGTATCGATAAAACCCAATCCCAATACCATCTATGGGCTGGGTGAATGTTTACAGTTTCTACTGAGAAACAATCCATAACAATAATAATAGTAAAACCTGCCGCGAACCTACTCGGTCTACCACAGTAAATTCTATTTTGATCAACCGGAGTGTGAACCAGTGTCTCCAGAGGCAGGAGGCGAATGCACTGCGCCAAGCGATAACCTCTAAATTTCCGTAATAGATAATACGAATAAAGTAATTTCTCGAGAAAGATGAACGAGATTGGGTATTAGTGGTAAGCAACGCGTCGAAAAGGATAGAGGACATAGTTGGGGACGAGGATGGTGACATGAACTTCAACTATAATGGACGGTAGTCCCTCGCAACTCGGGAAGGGATCCGACGATGTAGCTGCTCTAAAATTCCATTTGTTCCCCACACACGCTGTGAGACGCATGCGCCTATGAGATGCAATTAGCACTACAGCGCGGCAGAAGGAGGGGGAAGGGACGTAGCGTGGGTTGTTTATCTTTCTCCTCCTCCTCGTCGTCCATGTTGGCGATGTACAGCGGAGGAACGAGCCATTAATTTCGCGGATACACATGATAACAGTGCACCAAGCGACACGTTGACACTCACTCTGCGATTGCAACCCACAATGGCGCAAGCTTCGTGACGTTGTTGACGTCACAAGATTTTGAAACCGACAATACATAGCACGTCCCGAAACAAACAACAAGCAAACATCCATCCTCGGTGAGGTGGGAAATTTTCATCACGTATCAACATCCATACTGACTCCCAGGCCTATTAAGCCTGATGTAAAACGAGTCCCAGGTCTATCCTGCAGTAAAATCTCAACATCTACACTGAGTTCTCCATCTAATCAACCTGATGAATAATTAGTACTGGGGTCAAACCTGAACATATAGACTGACTCTCTAGTAAACTCAGACTGCTGTAAAATGAGTACCAGGTCTATCCTGGGGTCAAAGCGGTCGGAGCGAGATGCAGACATCATCTTCTAGTGCCGAGACTAAGAAATTGCGGAGCTCTACCCTCCCACAAACCCATTGGTTCCGCCGGGGTCTGTTGTAGGATAGTTTGAATTAATAAACGAATGGTGCAAAACCATTGCACATACTTTCTCATATACGTTTCTTTCTGCAGTATAAAGTGACAAAAGATACCATAAAAGTGATACGTAAATGTAATTTCGTTGTAGACGGAAATTGCCGTATTTTCGTATCTGCTGTGCGTTTGCTGTCCTCCTAGTTATTTTATCATTATCATATCTTTCATTTAAGTTAACTTAAAATTTATTTTACGTTTGCTTGGTTCATTTACACAGCTAAATATTATTCAAGTTTCTTCAAACAGTAAACTAATGTGTAAGTGTAGCAGACAGAAATTATTTTACTGCGACTATACCAAACTTTCAAGGGAAATACTGCTAATGCGGATGTAATGGTTACTAATTGTACTTTACATACATACAATGTAAGCAAAATCGTTGGAACCTTTTTTGAGAAACATTCGAAAGAGTACTTTGACCTTCATGTGAAGGAACTTTTGTTTTAAATAAAAAAATAAATAGAGTTTCGATAACAAGTAAATTCTACTGTAAATACGAAATGCGAATTAAATTGATTCATCCATTTACTCAGAATCTCTGCTCACAGACGGACAGACGGACGGACGTTATGCCGAAAATCACTTTTCTGAATCAGGGGTCGTCAAAACGGATATTTCGGTGGAAATCTCGCTTTCGAATTTCTTCACGATTACAAAACGATTCTATATACCACTTATATGAGAAAGTAAAAGGTATTGAAAGAGCTTTTTTAGGGGAACTGAGTAACTGATATGGTATTCGAAGTTCAACAACAAACTATCACCTGCTCATGTAGACATTGCACAGACGTAGGACCTCAATTTTAACAAGTACCCGCTCGGTTAAAGAAAATAAATATTTTTTGGCGACACAATTATATTTTAAAATTAATTATTTAACGGTGATTTAAAAACATTTCAATATTTTATATAATTTGTTTAAACATTTGATGTATTTTAAATCCTACATTATCGAATTCCAAAAAGGTGAACTTGATGAAAAATTACAAATGTGTATTGTAACTATTGTAGTCTTGAATGTCTATACAATAATATGAAACTACGTGAACGTACAAATCTTTGTGGCTCTCACTCAAAGCAAACATATTTTTTAAGGTGATAATATTATCTTAACTCCTGTGAAATTAAAAAATGTGTCATTAAGTAAATATTTTACATTATAAAATTTTTATTTNGAATTCAAAATTACTTTTATATTTATTTAGCAATATGTACTTACAATAAAAAAGTATAATTTTTTATATTGTTTTTACTCCTACCACTGGTGAATCAAAATTAAACCTATCTTAGATTATATTGTCTACCCTCGTAGTGTCACTGTTTAATTTTCTTTCAAACCTGTTGCGTAGTTTTTGCAATTTAGTAGGAAGGGGAGTTTTTTTTTTTGTAATACCTCGTGCATTGTCCTGAGTATTATAGTGAATATTATATGAATGTTTACAAACAAATAGTCGTTGAAAGGGATAAGTGATATGATAAACTCAAAAATCATTGGGTCAAAATACCGACGAGGAAAGTATAGATGTATGAAAATTCTACAAAATATATTATGATTATTATATGTTGATTTTACTGGATATCAATGGCAAGAATATTCACGCCCGTAAATATCATTACGCCCCTTCGGAGAGATGGGATTTTCTGATAACGTTGCACTGCGTTACGGCGAACCGTTACATCCTTAGTGTTACGTAACGCTACGATTTCAATGGTATGTGGTAAATGGCGCATTTAACCTTAAAGTTTATAACTGCAATTCACGTATTCAAACGCTTAGTGAGATCACAGAGCAAAATGATCAGTTAAGTCAATGTACTAAAGATTGCCTCGCATTACCTAATTATTGCGAGGGGGAAGTATTAAAAAGTATCGTTACAGGTCAGCTTTGGATGGTGTTAAAAATTTTATTTTAGCGACGGACGAGTCTGGATAGGAATGATTTTCTTTTGTCGAAGGCGAACGGATGATGTAGCGCTCAAGTCGCCTGCGATCAAAACCGGAGATCCCGGGTTCGATTTCCCGGAGCGTCACTATTTTCATCCAGTCGTATTTTTCATAGATAGTTTGTATCAGCTTTCTTGACAAAGAGTTATTAATTAATTAATTATTTTTTTGTCAGTCTAACTGCCAACACTTTTACTTTGCCATCGTCCTTAAGAGAAATGATATTTGTACCTCGCGTTTTGTTGGTAGGAGATTCGAATTTCTGAAAATTTAAATTTATCGCCAATATCATCGGCCATCAATTCAATTCTGTTGATTATGTTCTTTCTGCATCGAGCGTGTGGAACGAATATTACCTTGTGTCTTTGTTGTGTTATCAAATTGTATTTCTTTACAGCAAATAGTCGCTTTTGTGACTACTATAAATATTTATTTGGATATAACTTGAATTCTTAGAAGTTGGCAATTCGTGTTACGTAGCCATATTGCATAATTTTCGGCAAGGTTACATGACTTGATGTATAGACGTTTTTCCTCCCAGTATACATCCGAAACCTATATTGTATTGGATCTCAGTACCGCTTGTTATCTAATAATAATAATAAATTTATTGTCAAAAAACAGTACAAACTGCGTATGACCACGTGGAGGGAAAAAAAACTAATTTACTCTCCGGAAGCAAGCAAGGGNGACAACTCACTCGAATTAGTTTCCATGTCCGGCCACCGCCACGACGCGCGCTGCGGTCGACGTGAATTCTGTTAATTCACTGAGCTTCCAATTACGACTGAATGTCAACAGAGTGTGTGTGTGAGAGAGAGAGAGAGAGCGGAGTGGCTGACTCATGAAACGCGAGGGTATAATGGGGTTGTGCATGATGTAATGGTGAACATGACAGGTTGGCTATGTCAACGAATAGACAAAAAAAACTATACTGTCGTAAACAGATACACTGGAATCCTATGTAATATCGTGGTGGAACTATAGGGATGGGGGTCTAAGGGGTGGGGGGTACAGCCCCCTTCCCTATTGGACCTGAACTTTCACCTGAACCCTCTCCACCATCCGCCCCATCTGCGCTGGGGTTCCCCAGGGTAGCGTCTGGGCACCCACTCTTTTCTCTCTTTTTCTGCACGATCTTCCTGACTTTCGGCATGTTTCCGAATTCCTCTAAGCTGACGACATCGCGTATGCGGCACGTGCATTCAAACTTCCTCTCGCTATCTCTAATCTTCAATCTGCTACGTCTCACCTGGAAACTTGGAGTTCCTCTAATGGGCTCACCTTGAATCCCTCCAAGTGCCAGGCAATAATCTTCACTTGCCGCCATTTGACTAGCAAAGCCTTCCACAACCTGCCGTCGCTCGAGGTCAAGGACACCACTGTGGCCTGGTCAAATACCTTGGGGTCACGATGGACAGGAAACTTTGATGGCAAAAGATAATGCGAAATCCATCCACTCCAAAATGAATAGCATGCTTACCCTCCTTTCTCCTACTTTCACTAATCACATGATCCGGTTCAAGGTGAAACTCCTTATCTATAAAGCCCGTATTCACACTCTTGCTCTTTACGTCTGCGAAACCTGGGCAACTGCTTCTATACCTTACCATCATCGCCTTCACATGATCGAGAACCGGTTCCTGAGTATAACTGTACGACCGCTGTCACTAGTAATATCTAAGATAAAAGATAATTTTTCTTATAACCTTAACTTCCCTCATTCTAAATTATCTGCAAAATATGAGACGGGACATTTCAAAGACAATTTTCTGGCCTTCAGGCGAAACCTAATCGTACATTTTAACAGTACACATACAAACACACAGAAATCTCTTAGATTGCGGTGAACCTCACCGCCAGGTAACAGATTAATTATGTTATGTTGAATGAAAATGAGTTCGAATCTCGGACCCGTCTCCCATTTTCATTCAACATAACATAATTATATTTACATTTTGTTTAAATATTTATTTAAAAAATTCATATAGAATTTGAATGGGCATTGTCACGCTAAGGAACGCAACGAAATAGAGTTTCCACCATTTCATGAGAATTGTAACGATGTGTTTTGAGAGTATTGCATTCATTAATAAAAATACTTGATAACTGTTAACGCATAACATTTACAGGATTCACGTGTCAGCTTTTAGGGAACCACATAAGTAACTCTATCCGTGCAGGGTGTTCTCTTATGCTTCAGCTCATTCGCTCAAGGAAACGTGGCCTAAAGTTTCACGTGAAAGCATGTAAAAATGATTTGGGATCATACCTGGACGTAAAAGCACGATTGATCTAAACTTCCTAAATTGTTGATTAATTGCTATCTAATAAGATATCTCAATATAAACAAAAACGAAGCAAAACATACGACATGAAATTTATTTTAAACGCATTAAATTTTATTATAATTTGTATTTGAAACGTATGTATTTAATTTTATTAATTGGCTGATTTCAATGATTTTGTTTTGTACTATTCAAAATAATACCGGTTTCATATGACACGAGTGAGAACGTAAAAGTCTGGGCGAGCAATCTTCTCTCCGTTGAAAATTACATTAATAAATTTATTGAAAAACAAGTCAGTTACAAATTACGCATGACCACGTGAAGGAATAAATTATTTTTGCTCTCCGGAAGCCAGCAAGGGATCATCCCATTAATTCCTATCAAGGGCAATTCCTAAGGCAGAGGCTAAGGATTTAACATTTTAGAACTTTACTCCCAAGATGAGAATAAAAATAGTTCGCAACGTTTTATAATATTTACAAAATACTAACAAATTTGTATTTAATAAAACACGAAAAAGTATTCTACTATTATCAAATATTTAAATTATTTGGAAAATATTGTGGTNTAATTATTACAATAGTCTTGATGAGAGCTTGTAAATATCTATTTCAGTTACCTATTAAGTTGGCGTTGCCGAGTCTCTTCGCACTATTTGCCAGAGTATCCAAAAAAAAAGAAAAAAAAAAGAAGGGAAATCCGGTCTAATCATATTCTTCTCGGGATACGTCCTTTTTTTACGAAGGGCAAGTATACAATTAGTTCGGCCATATAATACCTACTACAAAAATCACGTTAGTTATATATTTTTGCAATAATCAATTACATGTTTATTGTAAAAGTCGTTCATCGATAAAGCTCAATCGAGGTGGGATGGCGATGATTGAATTCGGGAATAGAATAGCTTTCAATTCGCTCATTTTGATAACCCTCATCGCGAAGAGGCTTATGAATATCCCCACTACGCGGTGCAGGGGAAATAAATCGGAGGTAAATCTTCATTGCCAACCTATTCCCCCGAATTTGAAACATGAGTTTAAATAGATGAGCAGATTGTATGAATTATCTAATTCAAGCTATTATTGCAACATCATCATTTTACTCCTCGATTTTGGTCATAGTCCGGTCACCATGAACCATTTTGAGATTCCTTTTACGCGTGTCGGAGTAGAGGTAAGAGTACCTATATGGTTTTTTCAATGACCAGTTTTGACAATAATATACGAGATAAATGAAATTCAAATAGTATAGCTTTTAATATTGATACATATTTACGAAAATAAATGTGTTTAAATATATTTTGGCGAGCCCTAAAGCCCTATAAAAACATATTAGTTTAGCACTTTTTGGCTAGTAAATCCGTATTTAGTAGCGTTTTCTTGGATACAATAGACAAAATTAAATGACATCCAAACCGCGGAGAATAATATTATTCGCATCTAAAAATTACACAAATAAATAAGAATTCGAAGTAACGCCATCATGCGCATAATAAAAAGATACAACATAATATATACATAGCTAATAAAACACCCGAAAAGCCTTGTACTAAATATGGTGTATTTTGTTACCCACACATCATTTCAAACAGGTTTTCTCTAGTTAAAGGAAACGATGCGAGAGAATTTACTGAACTGATATACGCGCAACACAATTAGCAACCTAATAATATTTAGTACGGCTCAAACAATTACGTCTGTTCCTCCGGTAATACATACACAAAAATCTCAAAACATACAATAATAAAATATAAATTACTTTATAAAACAGAAATTTAAACTTTTGAAATAGGTAAATCTGAAACAACTTAATAAAAGCAACGTCTTTGAAGATCAAGAATATATTTGGTAGAATATTAGATTTACAACAGTTTGTAATGGGCGCTTTTGGCTGTTTCGTTTGCTGAATATTATGTAGGTGGCAGGACTGCTCTACGGTGACACCTATAAGTACTTATAGGTACTCTAACAGTGAGTGTACGTTAAAATGAGAACTTAGATACCCTGTGACAAACTTTTGGAATATAATATAATTGGAGACTTCAGAACGATTATTTACCCACAAAATTCAAAACCTTACGTGCGTAATGGTGCGGGAACTCAGCCTGTTTACTATAAAATTTACGTCTAAATATAGACACACACACACACACACACACATATATATATATATATATATATATATATATATATATATATATATATATATATATATACACACACAGTGATATACAAGAATGACCCACCGGTGATGGGAACAGTATCATCCTTTCGCTAGCGCCGCCTTTATGCCACAATCCGCAACAGGGAATGTTGATGAAACGGGAACGAGATGACTGCGGACGGGGTTGCGAAATAGGGTGGTTTTCTGGCTTACGAAAACAAACATGAAAGCGCGGAAGAGATAAGGTGCTCGGTGCTTGCAGATAGAAGAGGAAGCTTAAAAGGAACACAAAGGTGGTGGAGCTCAGTATCAAAGAAGTCGAGATTGAGGGCTGGGGACTACAGAGAAAAAGCGGTGGCAGAAGTGATTGCGTATTGGTGGGGTGGACAGGGGTACGGATTGTGATAGGATAGGTCAAGGTCTTTGGAGGGATTGGAAAATAAAAAAGGGGGTAAATGAGCATTAAGAAAGTTGTGACGACAGGGAGGTATGAGGGTCTTTGGGGATGAGAACAGGGCCAATGAGGCTTGCTTTCATTCCCATGGCGCAGTGTCAGAGATGAATTATACAGGCGCACGCTGTGTAGAGCTAGGGCTGGAGGCGGGCGAGACGCAGTGGTCCTTGACAGAGACATAAAGGGGGTGAGGTAATGAGAGTGTTTAAGGGGAAGATGTTGCCGACGGTTACAGGCAACAGGGATGACTTTGTGACGAGAAGAAATGAGGGGGAAATTTGTAGTCCGCCAAGTCAAACTGCGTCATCCACAATGAATGGAATAATAATAAAGAATAATGATAGATTAAATATTTAAATGGATGATTGAGGTAATCGTTATATATTTATAACGAAATACACAAGTGCTTTTATATTTAGTATTAAAAATATTAAGTACTTACAGTACTAATGTTTTACCATTCACGCCATTATGAAAACGTATTCATGATGTTATACTGAATGAAAATGGGAGAAAGGGACGGAGTTCGAACCNGTTATACTGAATGAAAATGGGAGAAAGGGACGGAGTTCGAACCCGGGACGCGTAACTAAGCACCGAGACGCTACCCGTGCGCCACCCTCTTCACCTCCTGTCCTCGTCTGTCATCGTCATTTAACTTGCGATGACCCACAGACCTCAGAGGAAATCTCATTCGAGACACTATCCTCATTTGAGACGACCCTCATTGATTGTTGTACTAATATTCCACGTCAGGAGATTCACCAACACACACAATCTCTTAAATAGTAATTAACCATATCGCGAGGTAACAGATTAATGATGGAAATGTCCTCTTTTTCATTCAATTTTTCATTAAACTCTTATATCTGAATCTGAAATTATCTGGGTTTTGAGTTATCTTCCTTCAGAACTTTTATCCATAAGAACCCGTGCAACTTCATGACGGTTTTATTGAAATTCGAGAATTTGCCCCGCAAAGGCCAAAACGACGATTTGATAGATAATTGTTTATTCTTTTAAAAAAAATCATGACATTTTAAGCAATAGCACACATCGCCCTGAGAACTTAAGTCACGAGTATACGAGATGTTGGGTGAGGAGAGGACAGTAACATCTCGTGGCCACCGCGATCCGATCGACTGATCTCTTCCTCACACTGTGATTTGTACCTGTGAAGCAAACTGAAGGGTCAGGTGCACTCAAATATAATCCTCACGCATTGGAANAGTTCGATAAATAGAACAAAGCCGTCAACGATGGCCATTTCCAGAATTATCTGCAATGCCCAGTTCTCTCGTTCATTAACAAGAGTAAATTCCGCGTCAGTCTTACGAATACTTCCCGGGTCAGTTTTATCAGCCATCCTGCATAATGGTATGCATAGGAAGTGGGGATAAACATAAACGTTGCACAGTCGTGTGTTAAGTAACTGCACTTCAGAGTTATTGGGTTCCGTTCATCGCGCACCGAGTTAGTCATCGCAAACAAGAAAAAGAAGAAAGGAGCAGAAGAAAGAGGAAAAAGGAAGAAGAAGGGAAAAAAGAAGAAAGAAGAAAGGGAAGATAGACGGAAAAGAAGAAAAAAGAAGAAGAAAGAAGGAAAAGAAGAAAGGGGTAAGAAAAGAGGAAGAAAGAGGAAATATGAAGGAGAGGAGAGAATGCACAAAGATGGAGGCACGTGGCGGAAGAGACTTTGACGGGAACACTTAAGACTTAGCAAGCGAGGGACTAATTACGGACATAAAGCCACCTCCGCTTACTAACACCACATGATGAAGAATGAGGGGGAAGAGCTGTCTCTTNAGTCACCTCGGGTGGCATAAAGGTGTGCATCGTACGCTGCCACGTGAGTAGCACTTGCCACTGCGTCGCGCCAGGCGCTAGTAAAACACAACTATTCATAAAACTTTCAATTATGTTATTTAATCTGTTTACATTTACCCTCAGACTACAATTGCAATTAAAAAAATTATTTTTATGAGAAATCTGTTTATCTCCTTCTGTTGATATTTCTTGTTACTGGCGAATTTATTTATTACGTCATATCTGTTGTTTTGGTTGCATAACACGTTCGTCCGTAAGAGAAGAATATTCATATAATTCACTGTGGGTCTTTGTTCACCTTAGATTTTGTTGTAGGTCTAGACGTGTAATAAAGGGCTCTAATGACCTTGCCGTTGACGAGCCCTAATGCCTCACAAAAATTTAAAAAAAAACGTGCAATAATCTCTGAATAAATAAGCTTTATTTTCAAAATGCACGAAGTTTATAATTTTCTTGAAGTATATTGTTCCATATCGCTTTCCTTGTACCCTATTTATTTCTCCTTAGGGTTTAGGGTGACACCACTTGGTTGGGTTTGTTCTCAGAGCTCTGTTTTATGAAGGTTAAAATTAGTTATCATAAGAGTAATTCATGAACAGTACTACATTGAAAATGCAAACTATTTATCATGTCCAATTAAATAAATAATTAAAAACTTATTCTTTCATGAAAATAAAACGATTCACGACATTCTAAAACTATAACCAGGTTGCTCATACTACCGTAAACGAAATATGCGCGACTAATCTGTTTGAAATTAATCGCATTATTTATTTAGTGGTCGCAGGTGGTTCAGGGGGTAGTGTTCAAGCTCATCATTCCGGTTCAATTCCCGGCGGGGTCCGAAAAAATGAGTAGGTCCGCACATTAATGTCCCAGTTCAAACAGCCTACAACTTCTAACCCTTTCACATGGGTCAAGTTGTTGCTAAACCCAGTTATAATTAATTCCACCTACTATCAAAACCCCTACAACCCACCTCTTACTTCTTGTCGCTCCATGTAGATAAGCTACAATAGCACGCTTCATTTCCCATTCACAAATACTACAATAAAAAATAAAACTTATTAAGTAAATATGATGACGTTATATTGTGATTAGCGTTTACACCATTCTCAGGTTACGTCCCGTCGCTGTGTTTGCAGAGATAATTCTAGTTTTTATCGGTGAGTCTTCCCGTATTAAGGTATTATATACGGCGGAGTGACTAGGATTAAAAACACCCCCCCCCACACACAAAAAAAAGAAGAAAAAAAAAACGTTTGAAATGATAGTTTGCACCATATCCTTTCCGGTGGTGATTAATTTTTATCTCCTTATGGTGCAAAATTTTGAATTATTTTACTTTAAAATACTTTGAGCTTATATCGAGAAACATTCGCGGGCACATGTTCTTTTTATAATCTGACACAAACGAAAATTTACAATGAATTATAAAGTTTAAAATTCACAGAAAATTGTCCTCGTCCACCAGTAAAAATCAGTTCCGCGAATTATTAATTAATGAGATCTTCTTCGATGAATATTTCCAAATTTTATGGATAGTTGACAACGTTACTATAGCCAACGCGGATATAATACCTTAAGTCTACATATTTCCCATTGTGTATCTTTTGCAAATGTTTACTCCCATTTACGATACAGCATCATCATCTGTGGCAATTCCGGACAGAGTGTCCAAACTTTCAGAATTCAAAAGAGAATTGTTTAGATAATTTGAAAATTTCAGCCCCGAATCTCTTGTAACCTTCAAGGAATTAAATATTTTAACACTTCCCTGCATTTATATTTATAAAACTATCGTGTTTTTAAGACCGAATTACTGAAACACCACCCTCGTGTTATACAAAACAGTTTTGTTCACGGACACAATACTCGCAATAGGAATAATATTCATCGTCCGAGTGTGTCAACCATTCTTTGCCAACAAGGACCTTATCATTCGGGATTCGTTCTATATGATTCCCTACCCAAGAATATAAAAGATATTATTGAATTGAATCTCTTCAAATCCGCGGTTAAAAGCTACCTTCTGCACCAGTGCTTCCGTAAAATAATCCATTGATTTTAATAAAAATTAAAGTCGTCTTGTATTTTATCACGTCATTCTTGTAGTATTTTCAAAATATATGACAACAATTTCAAAACCATTTTCCAGCATGCTAGTATTATTTCTTATTATTCGTATAAATTTTGTTGTATTTGTACATTAATTCTTTACCCCATCCTGGCCCGGTTTTTTTTCTCCGTTTTTCCTTCGGGTTGAAGCGGATTTTTTTTATAAAGACTCGCTAGGTTCTTGCCTAGAGACGTCATCAATTGATATAATTAGCGAATTTAGTGTTATTTAACAGTTACGAATTATCAACAATACTTTCCGAATGATTTATAGCTTCATAATAATATGTACTTGTGAAATGACTTTTCTATGTTTTATTAAATACAATATTTGTTAGTATTAGTTAATACTATGACACGTGTCGAACTATTTTTTTATCGTTAGGAGTATGTTGAAATGTTAAATCCGTCTCTCCTTGATCGGAATTGATGGGATGGTCCCTTGCTCGCTTCCGGAGAGTAAATTAGTTTATAGTCCTCCACGTGGTCATACGCAGTTTGTAAATGCTTTTTTGACAAAGTTTAAGACACTAGTAGAAGTAGGCAAGGATATGTCACGAACCGTTTATCTTTCATTTTACTTCAGGATGCCTTGACTTCCTCATTCACGAATGGTAAACAATTTTAATGTTAATATTCTTTACAATCCATATCATACGAATTTTTACTTTCCAATTATACAGGATGCTTATGAAAAGTTTTGTAATCGGCCGTAAGAACATTGAGATCGTATTTTTTCGAATTGGCTCCAGGAGAGTCAATTTTCAAATTTTGGCGATGATGTCCAATGCCACATGTGTGTGTGTATGTTAAGAATTTTGTTCCCCCGATAATTCACGAACAAATTGGTGTATTAAAACCAAACTTGAGATTTGACTTCGAATGCGTTGGGAATAGAAGAAGCCTATTTCTGGGCAACTCATTCCGACGTCATCTACGCACCGAACTCCCCTTCTGGTTTCTTAAAATTCAAAATTTTGAAAATATGAATGTAAGCATTTTGATTGGTCAATTAATTCTGCATACAGATCGCTAAACCGGATTTCTGTACGTCGTACCGTTTTCGAGATACAGGGAAGTTGTTTAATAAAATTTGAGTTGTGTTGTAGTGCTCTGATCAGAACAGTCTACAAAGTTCAGTGAAACCTCTTTAACTCGAAATCCTCTCTAAGACGAAGAAATTAGCCATTCCCTTCCGTTGAAGAACAAAAGACCCTACAACTCGAATTATTTATACGCTATAACTCGAACTGAATATGATTTTCCTATGATGTACTATCCATACATATCACTCTCTCTAACTCTTAACTACAAATCTAGCGGNTTTCCTATGATGTACTATCCATATATATCACTCTCTCTAACTCTTAACTACAAATCTAGCGGACTATATAACTCGAAAATGCAAAATGTAAATTTTTATTTTCTCTTGGCACTATAACTTGAATAACATACACCTCTATAAGATGAAATTGATAATATTAAAAACTCCTTATCTCCAAATCCTCGAAAACTCGAAACTTATAACCCTTCCCTTGAAGTTCGAGTTAAAGAGGCTTCACTGTATTTGCATAGAATTGAAGGTGGAAGGTAATTCATGTAATCTGTATTTGAATGTGCGGATATGATGTTCTGGAGCATACTATATAAGGTAGTGGAAATAAATATATTTAAACCGATTGATCTTCTAAATATATCATTGCGTTTTATAATTATAATATACTGGATATATTTTTGTGTTTCCTCATATTTTTATTCCAATGTAGGGTGTTACAGCTGTCTTTTTTGTTGTGAATTATGTTTCGAAAGTTGATAGGGACACACTGCATATTTTTGTGTAATAATATTATGATAACTAAAACGATTCAACTTGAAATGATAATAAGTATAAGAACTGCTTTATTGTCAAAAAAGCAGTTACAAACTGCATATGACTACGTGGAGGACAATAAACTAATTTTCTCTCCGGAAGCAAGCAAGAGGCCATCCCATCAATTCCGATAAAGGGCCCTAAGGCAGAGGCGGATTTAACATTTCAACATACTCGTAGCGATAAAAAAAATAGTTCGACACGTGTTATAGTATTAACAAATACTAAGAAATATTGTATTTAATAAAATAAATAAAATATAAATTTACCAAAATAAAATAATGAAATGTGATTTTGGTTTTCCATACCACAATATCGAAATTTGTTGCTATGCTTGCAAATTAGTTGGGATAAAGCAACAGACGGTAAAGCCTTGTATAATTTTATACAGGATGTAACATTTTTGACTAAACATAGACGGTGGTGTTCAACCTAATACCACCATGATGGAGGTGATGACAGGACATGGACCGTGTAGTAGTTATTTACATAGGATGGGACTAGCTGAAGGATACGACTGCTTCTGTGGAAATGGAAAGGAATGTGTCCAACATATTATTTACGAATGCAAATTCAATAACGAGGATCGAGGACGGTTTATGACAATTCTAAAGCGGGCGGAAGTTTATAGTGAGAAGAACAGGTGAAGACTCTTAAATAATGAAAAGACATTTAATGAATTTCAGGAAGTGATGACGTAGATGTTTAACTGAAATACACGGACAGTGCGCACCACCTCGCGGAGGGGATGGAAACTGTAATGAACACTGAGCCAGAGACACACTCAAACAACATGACAGGAAGAAAGACAGAGGAACAGAGGAGGAGGACTAAAATGCCGGGTAATGTTCACGCGATGAGGGACCGGGATTCACGAATGTGGAAGGATGGTATATTAGGCAACACATTGTATCCCTTGTTTTATTAATAAATTTTAAATCTAATATCGAAACCTTTTTTGTTTCATTATAATTTCCCCCAGTGCTTCGAACAGTAGGCCACTACCTGGGTTTATTCTCTCATTCTTTTATCTGTTTGTGTTATTTTTCTGTCATATCTTGTTCTTTCTATTCTTATTCGTTCCTATTTTTATTGCCTTAATTGTTTGGCGGTTTCATTCGACCGTCAGCGCTAAGCGTCATTACGTTGACTGTCCCCACGTCGAGGACATATGGAAGAATCTACTGTGCCTTTGTTTTAATTTCTTTTCGTATACTTAGAATTTGTTGTACATATTCATCTGTAATATCATATTTTCCTTTCTTGTTCATATATTCTTGCCAATCCGCGTTGGAGTAGTTTCCTCGTCGCTTTAATTTATTGATCCATATTCCTCGTTCTACGTCCATTCGCACACACTCATATGCATCACAGGATCGACTGTTTCTTCATCGTGTTCGCAGATACACGTCTTTGTTTCCTGTAAATTCCGCTGTTGTTTTGTATTTATTAAATTCTCCGTGCTATTTCAACATCTGTAATAATGATTTTGAATGTAGGAATCATTTCCTATTTCTATGACTAAAAGTAACGTTTTGTATGAAGCGGTACGTGGTTCGTCCGTATCTTGTCTGCCAACGTTTGGTAAGTTCTCTCACTACGTTCCCTTTTCAATCTTCTATCTTTAATATACTATTCCCTACCTTGATCTGTTTCTTTTGTCGCATACTGTATCGTAGGTAATGTGTGTCGAGTTCGATATCAATTGGCAAAACTCCCAGTATAACTTGCAGCGCCCTAGTTGACACACTCCTATTTAAACTACTCCAATGTAGTAGACACGTCCTTTGGTAACGGTTCAGTTTCCTTTCCATGTTTATTAATAATAAATTTATTGTCATAAAAACAGTACAAACTGCATATGACCACATGGAGGACAATAAACTAATTTACTCTCCGGAAGCAAGCAAGGGACGTATTCCATCAATTCCGATCAAGGGCAATTCCTAAGGCAGAGGCGGATTCAAAAAAAATTTCAGCAAAAGTTCCTAGATAAGATAAAGAGTTAGCTGCGAGTTATAATACATATATAATGCAAATATGTTTGTAAATTTACATGTACAAGTTATTATCGAACTATAGATTATTCTGAGTATAGTGTTTAAAAATCATAAGAGTTGAAAAAACACTAAATTCACGATTTATTGTTACAATAAACACGCCCCTAGACAAAGCCTAGAGAACCTGTATAAGAAATACGCCTCTACCCGAAGGAAAAACGGAGAAAAACCCGGACCAGGATGGGGTAACAGCTTCTTGCTTTGCAGATGTCAAGTGGGGTAACCGGTTCTTGCTTTGCAGATGTCAAGGAGTTCCACAATATGTTATTTGTGGCAATAACACTCCCTTACAGAGTACCCCAAGCTGTTGTAATCCTATCGTCTTGTTATTTATACCAACCCGCATTTGGTCATTTATAATTCTCTCGATTTTCTTTCCTATTTCTTCTATATGTTCATTAAATGTTAGTCGTTTGTCTATTCCCACTCCTAGTTATTTCACACTTTGTCTCAACTTTAATTGCCATCCTGGGATGTATATCGAAATAGTAAGAGCTGTTCTCGATTTTTTTTAAAAATCCAGAAATATACATAGATTCGATTCTTGTATGCTTAATAATATGGGATATTACACAAGCTAGGGAGGACGTCGCGTTCAAATGGGACTCAGTCGCGTGATTATCATGAGTGATTATCATGAGGAGAAATGGTTAATAGCAGCTACTGACGATTGTGCGAGCTTTAATGGGAAGGCGCAGTTCATCGGTTGAATACGTTACGTCTCATTGCAGAAACTTCTTTTCAAGAGAATGAAACACTGCACGCACGAAGACACGAGATAATTCGTGTGTGGTATAGTCCATAGAATCAGCAGAGTAGCAGTGAAGGATCGTTTGCTGGGATCATGACTTAAGGTATTATGCGCGCGTTGACTGTAGTCACGTTGCCAACTATTCACTTAACTGGGAAATATTCACCAAAGTAGTTCTTATTAATTAATACATCATTCTACTTTTTTTTAAATCTCCAAATCACTGAGATGTATAATTGTTTTCTTCACTTTTATTAATTTTTTTTTGAAAACACAACAATATGAGCAATAACGGAGAAAATACATTATTTAACTTGTATCTATCAGTTAATAATGTAGTGCAAAGAATATTCTCTTGACTTGTCAGAAACTCGCTTGACTTGTCTGAAATGCGTAAGAGCATGTATAAACATGGCGGCCGAGGATAACTGTTTCGTGATTTATGCATCACACCTCATAAAAAGTTAAATATATTTCTCTGATGTCCGGTGACCTATAGATAAAAGTGATATAAATAATACTACGGAAAATTTACTACAAATCAAAGTAAACTTCCATCACTTTCGTGATTTAAAAATTGGTCTTATTTTGTAAATAAGTGTTTTCTCCATAAGACGCAATGTATTTCACCATCAATTATAATTGCAATTATTTCATTTAAATGGCCGGTGAAGTATGTTTTTTTAACGTTGACCCACTCTAAGTACATGTTACTCTGTTTATTTATTTTCGTGATTCACTTCTTCCTACGCCTTGAGTACTACGTCACATTTACTTGGTCAAGTGTCCTCACATTATCTCTGGCCGATGTAACAGAATTATAATAATAAATGTATTAAATTATTTGTGATAGCACATGATACGAAACTATAGTAAAAATGGGATATTACTCATCATGTGATCCTGAAAATAAACCAGTGTTTTATCTAAGTTTTTGATTGTCTATAATGTATCTGAACATCTTAAATAATATTAATTTATATTACCATAGACAATCAGAGAGAGAGAGAGAGCACGTAATATACAAATGTATTAAACAAATATATTTATTGTAAAAAGTCACAAACTGCGTACGACCACGTAGAGGATAATAAATTAATTTAAGAAAGGAATGTTATTTTCAACATACGTTTTATACAGCAGAATCAACAATAGCTTTGTGTTTGGAGGTATCATCGAGATACATTTTTATCCGTATAATTTTCTCTTATTAGAATTCGCATGTGCTCATGAGGATAAAGCTTCTGAACGCACGGGTTTTAAATAAATTCTCAAATAATTTCTAGTTGAATCGATACAATAAACAATCACATGTGTTACAAAGTTAATGTATAAAATAACAATGTAAAATTTAAATTGACTTTCGAGACGCTTAAAAAAGGATATTAATCCCATCCCGACCCGGGTTTTTCTCCGGTTTTCCTTCGGGCAGTGGCGGATTTTCCTTGTGCGGGAATGTCACTAATGTGGAATTTTTACTGTACAAATATATACAATTTATTTTGCAATAATACATGGACAACAGTATTTATTAAATAATTTCTTTGTTAAATATTAAATCGGTCACTGACCTTGCGAATTGATGCCAACCTCCTACTACTCCTAGGACCATTAACTCTTACTATTAGTACTAATGCCTCCACATGGGCCTTGTAGTCGGCGATCCTACTAACAACAGCCCCCACCACCCACCTCCTACCAACTATCGCCCCATGTAGATAAACTTCAAATAGCACGCTACATTTCCAATTCACAAATACCACAATATTAAAAAAACTGATCTATCATTCGAAGTATACGTGATATACCACGCTTTTGTTACTTCACCAATCATCAGTCATCAGTCATCATCTGGTGCCGCACAAAGGGGTTATCGATTCTAGAATGATCGATGGAGAATCGCATCCTGCAACGATATATTACTATTGTATTCACTTTCTTCCTTCCCATCGAATCGAAACACGAAGGTTCACGACGAGAGTCAATGACCTTTTAATATCATTACCCTAAAAAATTGCCATTTCGAAGTGTTTATCAAATGTCTTTCAAAATAAACTCTTCGCCGACGTTATCATACAAAAGCGATCCTCATAGTCATATAAGAATAATTTTTATTTTATCCGCTTCACGGATATAGAAGCTTAATGACAGACATAAGTTGTTTGTATCGGGAAATAAAATAAAATAAATTCAGTTACGAGGGGATGTTCTGCATCTTACGTTATATCCACTCTGTGTATTTTGAAAGTCATGTAACTTTGGCGAAAATTATGCAATATGGCTACGTAACACAAATTGCCAACATCTACGAACTCAAGGTATATCCAAATATACATTTAGAGTAGTCACAGAAACGACTATATGCTGTAAAGAAATATAAGTTAAAACAAGAAGAAACTAAGACGCAAGGTAATAATCGTTCCAAACGCTCGATGCAGAAGGAACGGAATAGCGCCACAAGAGCCATCAAGTGAATCGAAATGACAATGTGCTGCCAACATAGCAAATATCATTTCTCTTACGGGCGATGGCGAAGTAACAACGTTGGTTACTGTGCTCTACGAAGTCGGTTAGACTGACAATAAATAAATATATAAATAATTTATTGTCAAGAGAACTGTTGCAAACTATGACCACGTCGAGGACAATACAGTAATTTACTGCGACTGATATGTAATAAACTGTGAGTGCACGTTCATGTTTTTTTCCCTTAAATTAAATTAAATTAAATTAAATTAAAAGCAAAGAAAGACGACTTGGAGTATATGTAGTGTAAAAACCCTTTATTTATTCCGCAAGTGAAACACGATCACTCGCAATCGTATTTCACTCGATAATGGCGCCGACGGGCACCGAATCTTCGCGATTTCTTTTGTGATTTTTTTCAAAGTATTGCACCGTTCTTGTTTTATTTTACGTAGTGATGTTTTTCCACTGAATTCAAAAAAATAAATTATTGCGTGCTAAAAAAACGGTCGTTAATTATTTTCTCGTGTACTTGAGAACGTGTTGAGTTACTCACCGCCGCTGCCACCGCCGTCACCACTACTGCTGCTGCGTTGAAGCTTCTTCATACTGATCGCTCCGCGCGCTCTCTCTGTCTCTCTCTCTCCGACACTCGTTCGCTCGTCCTTTTTAATTACGTCACGTGCGTCGCGGCGTCCGCTCCAATTGAGGCAACTGCTGGACCTCCGCGTCGACAGTTCTCTCCGCCGACTCGCGAACGGCGAGCTTCGTTCACTCGCTCGCAACGCGTCGAGGGATAAGGATTTTTCTTACGATCGCGGTATTTGGCAAAATATTCGACGTATTCCGAAACACGCCATCCACACACGGACTCTGCGGCGGATATAGACCGACATCATGGGGGAGGGGGGGGTTAAATTTTATAAACATTATATTTTAATATAATACATTAATTCATCAAACATATAACTATATAGAGACAAAACGGCACATTCCTATTAAAGGATAAATATACATTTTATCAATTTCAATATTATCTCTTGAAAGTTCAGGTCCAATGCTAAGGGGGCTATTGCATCCCCCCCCCACAAATCCGCCACTTCATGGACTGAACAAACAAATAACTCAATTAACGCAACGTATTCTTATATCAACGACGCACGGGATGTATTTGTTATGATTCGAGAAATGTTTCGTTATTCCAGCCCATAGAAACGTCCCAGTCCCTATTTAAGGCATTATAGAATAAAAAACGTGAAAATATAGGTTGAAGAACCAGAATATCAAGGAGTGCCGAACCGTACTAATGGAGAATTTTTGATATCATTCAACTAACATAATATTTTGCGTATTCACACAAACTTTTAATCGTTTTCGACAGGGAAATGGCCTTGCAAACATTTCATTGAAAAATACTTGGGATGCAACTTATATTATTCTGGTACTCCACTTGGCGTTTCGGTATTTGTGTAACGTATTCGCGGTATTTGGGAAAATATTTGACGTATTCACCAATGATGGACGTGTTGACAGCGTAATTTTTTCCCATTATTACTACTATTATTATTATCACTATTATTATTATTATTATTATCATTATTATTATTATTATTTATTTCAGAACAAAACATGTACATTTATAAAAAAAACATGGCACACTTTCTTTTCTTTACTTAAGGTTATCCGTATTTTTAACGATAAGCGACTTTCCCTTCATGTTTGCAGTCTGAAGCCACCTCTTTCCCACGCTCGTGCTTTTACATGACCCTCCCCCCCCCACCACCACGGAGACGTGGGTGAAATCTACTATGTCTCCTCTATTCTTTTATTACATCTCTCAATAAACACACCTGACCAACGCATTCGAAGAAAGTTGTATATCTTTTCGGTGTGGATATTATCTATAAACGTAGGTTTCCGCGGCCGGGGCCAGTATAAATTTGTTTGTGCGGGATAAACCGCGTCTTAGTAGATAAAACTACCAACGTTTCGGCCATCATGATGTGCAGTGCCTTCTTCAGGGCAATGTCAGAGTCGTACAGACCTAAGTCGCTGTCGTACTCACTATCACGTCTCTCCTCTCTGTGTCGTAGTATTCACATTCCCAAAGCACGTGGTCTCGGTCGTCTACGCCTTGCTTCGTCGCTTGAAGGGGTGAGTGGACGCAGAGGATACGTAACAGTGAGTGTGTTTTGAAATATTTACCCTGAAAGTTTTCATTGCGGCACTTTCTTTGTTATAATTTTATTAATTTCTCACTTAAGTATGCTATTCCCATAAGTGGTAATTATTTTATTTAGCATGAAGTTTTGTTTTAATATGAGTTTTATATATATATATATATATATATATA
>NNCF01129394.1:28197-73068 GCA_002313205.1 Laupala kohalensis
CATACCACTTTAGGTGTATGGTATATAAGGAGGAGTTATGCGGTATTTTCCATTACATACCTCCTTTATGTACTAGAGATATATTTGGTAAAATTAAACGACTGCAGGAAGAAGGAGGTATGAGGTAATTTATGTTACACACATCCTTCTTCCATCAGAAATATACTTTGTTGTTGTCACATGTCTCCTTCGTTACACTAGTATCTAGCTTAAAACGGCTTCTAGAGAGTTGTTTCAAGTAAGAAAAAAAAGGCCAACTCATACCTTTTTCATCCCTGACAATAACTCAATATGAACAAAAATGTTACATACGTCCTTCATCCTCTCGCCCTGTCACATGTGTTTCCTATTCGTATCAAATACGATTATTATTTCCATTATTTCTGTTTGGGTGGAACCGCCTTCTATTCCGTTCTACGTATGTTTGATGTAAGCAAACACATTGAGTCCTTCTGCGTTGACAGCGGGAACAGCACATTTTTTCTTTAAGGCATGTTATCAATACATGTTGCGTGAATATGAAGTCACAAAAATACTATGGCAAACAAGGCTCTGGCGGATGTTCATAATTTATATGCCAAAATGCGAGGATACGTTTGATATAATTCAAGAAATCTTAAAACGGCTTCGTTTTTTCAGTCCATAGAAATGTTGTTGATTATTATAGAAAAAATAATAGAATAAGAAAAGTCAAAAGTATAGATTAAAGAACTAGAATATGAAGTCTTGATCGCGCGCGCTCTAGCGAGCGAAACCCGACTTATCAAGTACATTTGCCTTATTTGTGTCCTTTGTTGTGTGACTAAATACCGACAAGACGACGGGTACGGGTTCTACTACTAATAATGTCCATCATGTAAAGTAATTAAATAATTCATTAAAAACTTACGACCTTTTACGGACTTTAAATAATATGTTAATTACTGAATCACCTGACGACGACGTAAATCCACGTCGAAACGTCGTGAGCTCTTCACAAAAAATAAAAATATTATTCAAAGTCCATAAAAGGTCGTAATTTTTTAATGAATTATTTAATTAGACGGATACACGAGTTTGCGTATTTGCCTCTATAGAGCAAATATGTCAAATACAGACAAATATGCAATAAGAGAGAGAAGTGCAGCCATAAAACGAGAGGCGCGCACGAGATTCGACCAAAGGAAGAGCGTTGCTTCGTTTCTTTTCATGCATCGCTTTATTGTTCTCTGAAGACGTCGTATTGATACCCTCTGAATACTGCAGTGCTATATTTGGATCCGCTCGATGAGAAAATCGAAGGAAATATTTGTTTCCTTATAAGTAGTTGAGACAAACACGTGATGCAATGCTGCAACCTTCTTCATTGGCATGAAATTGCCGTTTATCTGTTGCCAAGATATATTTCATTACTAGTTCGCCTGTAGTTCATGTAGCTAGGACTCTTATATGCTATCTGAAATAGTGTTTTAATTTGGTACTTTTATGTCTCAGTTAAAAATAATTGTAACATAAAAGATTAAGTTGAACCTCGCCTCACTATATAATGGTTCACCCAAGTCTTTAATAGCATTTTTTTCCTGTTTTATGGATACTAACAGTGTTCTATCTAAGAAGTAGTATTATTTATTAATATGGACAGACTTGATTTTGGCACAAATACGACCGAAACATTGTGAATTTTATACTGTGGATATTTCAAGTATTTCCACTAAGTATCGTACTATAATAAATTGTCTGCTTTAATAGGTAGAAATTTATTAATCACATATATTACTATTCAGTCGAAGATGGACTGTTGGTTTATGACTTACATGTATTATTTATTAATGTTATGATTATTGAAAATAGACGCAAGACATTAATTTCAATGTTCACGAAGTCCTAATAAAAACTCCCTAGACCGTGTGCTCCAGACGAATATTGATAGAGTATTTCATCACCACTTAAAAAATATGTTGCTGAAAAAAAAATAAAAGATTAATGAAAATCGCGGTTGCGATTTTGTAATTTCGTGCATCTGGGGGTTTTGTTCGCCCCTGAAGAGCGAAACAGTGCGTCTCGTGCGCCCTGGTTCGGCGCAATCCCTTTTCCCGTGTAGATTATCGCAATTACGCGACTGATATTAGCGTAATCGGATCACGCGAGTGAGCGCGATAAATCTGTGGCAGGTCGCTGGGTGGGTGGGGGTGGATGGGTGGGTGCTGGGAGGGGGCAGTGGCGGTGCAGAGGAGAGGGGGTGGCCCAGACTTGCAGTGGCTTCCTCGCCGAATGGGAAGCAAGGAAGGTATAGAAGCAGTGTTCGCTCCACCAAAGACACGAACGGGTGCACTCGCACTTGGAGGTAGGATATGGGTCAGATCGATTTCTGGTCACGCTCCATTTCCCGGGGGAATTAAATTTTCATTTCACAAAACAGAATTTTTCATAATTTTTTTGTGTAAAATTCACCGATTTTCTTATACTTGGGAGTATATTTTAACACATATTCCCGGGTTTTTCTCCAGTTTTCCTTCGGGAAGAGACAGATTTTATTTACAGGTTATTTAAGCTATTGCATAGGAGTGGTGATCTATTGTAATAAACAATCTCGACTTTTGAGTTATTTTAACCGCAACGATTTATAAATAATATACTCCGAATAATCTATAGTTGGATAATAATACGTAACGGGATATAACGTTTTTCGTGTTTTATTAAATACAAACTTGTTCGTATTCTGTTGACATTATAACACGGGTCCTTAAAGGGAATTGATGGGGTGGTCCCTTGCTTGTTTCCGGAGAGTAAATTGGTTTATTGTAATACGCGGTCATACGCAGTTTTTAACTGCTTTTGTAACAATAAATTTATGTATTAGTAACTAATTAAGTGAGTTTCTTGTTTCTCTAACGAACATTTTCACGCATCTCAAATACATGTGTGCCAATATGTCTACGAAATAGAAGAGAGAAATATAAATAATAATCACACCGGTTTATAACTGCGTTTGACTCGGTAATTGTGGAGCGTCAGCAACATTATCAAAGAATGATAAATTAAACGTTTGTTTGTTGCTGATAGTTTTAATGTTATAAAGCTTTCCGGCTGCATAGCAGTCATCGTCAGTAACATACACTGAAAATATATACATACATGAAAATGACAGTCATTGAAACATGAAAGTATACAATAACTGAGATGTAAGAACAGTATCCAAAGAAATGTAAAAATTACTGAAATAAAGAAAAGAACAAGGAAGAATGAATAGAAGAAAACAAATACAGAGTGAGCAAACCGACAATTACATTCCTGAGTATTGAGGAAACATTTTTGGCAAGTGCGCAGTATTTCATTTCATAATTTCAATCATTTTTATATGTGACGTCATATATATATACTGTCTCTTATACACATCTAGATGTGTATAAGAGACAGGAGAAGTGCAGCCATAAAACGAGAGGCGCGCACGAGATTCGACCAAAGGAAGAGCGTTGCTTCGTTTCTTTTCATGCATCGCTTTATTGTTCTCTGAAGACGTCGTATTGATNTTCGCACAACCGTCGACAAATCTTTACGCACTCAACAATAGTAGAGTGACGTCACACGAACATCGTCGTTGAACTCACTTCGTTAACTCGATGACAAAAGAACTCCGTGAGACGCGGTCGTAAAACGTTGACACTGGAGTGGGTCGAAGGATGTGTCGTACGGATACATTTGTCGCGCTCGGAAATCTCCAATTGTAGATCGGCAGCGGTGGTCATCGTGCACTGCGTCGGTTTCCTCTTATGTTAGTTCCAATCCACAAATACGGATGTCTTGCGTTTAGGCCAAGTAAGACAATTTTTTGTTATGTCAACGTTTCGATATATTTTATATCTTCTTCGGAGCTAACAATTCTAAGACATGTTTACTCTGTTCATATCATCCTATACTAATCCTGCACACACACACACATCCTCCTAAAAAGCACACAACCATTTCACTACATTTCTTCACATCGTTCCTACCAGCAAACAATACTTGGACTTATTTGTGCGATATGGAGGCTTAAAATATGATCAACGATGTTCCAATCCACTACGGCAATGGTTACGACTTAGAGGGATTAAGAAGTAGAACGAGATTATTCCGGTGAAAGGTGATGATCGAAAATGGTGCCAGAGATAAGAGAATCACTGTTTCATTGGAATTTCTTTGATGTGTGTGGTCCGTACGAATTTTATACCTGCGAAAGGGAGAACTCTGAACGCATTCATGGACACATATCTGTTTTCTCGTTTGAGAATTTCAACTTAAACTGTGGGGAGAAAAAAAAATCACCTTTGGTGACGATGAAATACGTGGTAGCATCTCTTTGATCATATCCGACACGTGTCGTATCGAAGAAAAGCGCGTCGATCGTAACTCACATCAACGCGAAATCAATAAAGACTACACGATTCAAAGGACCGTAAATCACCCGGACGGACATCAAAGTCACATCAATTACAGCGCGCCGGCGACCACCACAGGACGTTGTGAGTAATCACAGCGTTATAACACCACATCACCAACTAGCACTTACTCATAACCAGCGTTTACTGCAAAAGCTCCGCCTCCTTCTCCCCTCGGGGAAACGGTGTATTCCCAATCGTGCACGAGTCGGTTGTCGCTTTACGTCGTCCAGAGAGCACCACTTGACAAGACGGACTCGTGACACTGACCGATGCCGGCTCTCACTCGCAATCTTCCCCTCTTCCCGTCCTCACCCCCCACCCCGTTACCCCAACCCCTACGACGGACACTGGCCACCGCCGCCGCCGCCGCCAGCGTCTGACTTTTCTTCGCCCCCCCCCCTACTCCTTCGCAAGTCGATCCAAGCACGCTCCCCAATCTCTAAGTGTTATTTTCAGGGTTAAAATGCCTTGATTATAAATGACGGATGTGCTGCTGTCCGCTAGTACAAGTTTTTACTTTCTCATATAGGTAGTATATAGAATGTAAAAAAATTCGAAAGCGAGATTTCAACGGAAATATCCGTTTTGGCGATCCGTGATTCTGAAAATGTGGTTTTCGACATAACGTACGCGCGTCTGTCCGTCCCTCCGTGCGTATTTTGATTTTACGGTAGATTTTACTACTTGTCGGTGCATGTGCTGTAATGTTTTTTTTTTACTTTAAAACAAAGGGTACTTCCCATGAAGGTCAAAGTTTGAATGTTTCTAAAAAAAACGACTCCAACGATTTGGCTAAAAAAATTTCTGTACGTAAAGTACAATTAGTATGCATTACATCCGGATTAGCTTTAGGTATCTCGCTTGAAAGTTTGGTATATAGAAGCAGTAAAATTATTTCAGTCTGATACAATCACGCATTTCTTTACTGTTTCAAGAAGGTTGAATAATATTAGCACTGTAAATGGAACAAGGACACGTAGAATACACTTTTCGTAAATTCAAATGACAAATAACGTAGGAGGGCAGCAAACGCACTGCAGTTACGAAAATACATCAATTTCTGTCTACTACGAAATTACATTTTCCTAACACTTTGACCAAGATTGATATGTCACTATATGCTTCGAAACAGTATACTGAGTATTTATTTTACTTTCAAATTTCTAAAAAAAAAGACCATGAAAAGTTCATCTAGTGACTTTGAGCATAAAAATAGAGCACTAAAAGACGACCAAAATATAGAGTAAAACCCGCCGGAAATGACCCCTTCACTACTGATTTTTTTGCCACTCAATTCCGCTGATGAAGAAGCGCATATGAGGGAGTATGTGCAATGACTTTGCACCACTACGTGTTCTAATGAATGCACTTTCGCCAGCTTAGCAGGCATCATCCATGTAAAATAAAATGAAGTACAAAAAATACGAACAATGCGCTAATGATGTAAAGTACAAGAACTGATCTTTAAGATTTGATCGGTAACATTTTAGTTGTACCTTTCATCTCTCTACTCATTGATTCATTCTTCATTAATTCTGTTGCTCTGTTTTCCATAGATTCTGGAAAACTTTATTATATTCTTATATTTTTTTTAAAACAAGTATCTTAACAATCAATTCTTGTACTTTACATCCTTAACACATTGTTTTGTACTTCATTTGTACTTCATTTTTGTACTTCATTTTATTTTAGACTGAAGATGGCAGCTAAGCTGGTGAAAGTACTTTCATTAGAATAAAAAAAAATGTACTAGTAGACAACACCACATCTTTCATTTCTTCTCGAAATGAATACTTGTATCGCTTCTCCGATATCGAACTTTTTCTTAAAAATATATTTATTTAAAGTATTATATATCCTCCAGAGGGACTCGGTTTAAGTACCCCCCAAAATTGTATCAAATAATAGTTTGAACCACTTCCTATCCAGTGGCGATGAATTTCAATGCCCTTACGGCGCAAAATTTTGAATTATTTGACTTTAAATTACTATGCTTGTATGGAGAAACTTTCGGGGGCTTAAGTTTTTTTTTTGGATATACCTGCTTAACATAACGAAAATAACCTACCAAAACATACGAATGTAAATAAGAAAGTAGTGACATTAAGATTTTCATACCTTAAGATACATTTTCAAGAATAATTCACCAAAAGCTGTGGTAAATACTGTTCTAACGGAAATGGCAGCCGCGTCACGTGACTGAAGACGATGCGACCATTGTCAAAGAAAGATTCAGACAACAATATAAATTTATGAGCAAGTTTTAAAATCACAAAATAATTGTCCTCATCTAAAGTAAAAATCAGTAGAATTATTATTAATTAATTTTATTATCACTTAATTTAATTAATTAGGATTACATTGGTGAATATTTCCAAGTTTTGTGAATGGTTGGCTACTCGACTTCAGTCAACGCGCACATAACACTTTAAGGTCACTTTTTAACGTCACAGGAAATATTGCAGTCATGTGACTGAATTAATTGTTGCAATGAATAAAAAGAAATCGCCGCCAACGAACACAGTGACGGAATACATATTGCTCAAAAAGAAATCCTTTACATTTATTAACTTTAAAACACTTTGCTTTAAGTCATTGTTGGAATATCTGTCAAAAAAATTTGATCTGGGACGGTTTTACATTTCCAGATAATAATTTAACTACTCTCGTTCAGTTTTTTAAATCAATAATAGTTAGGTTTACCAAACGGTCACTATTTTCTCGGGATTGCCTCTACTTTTTATATTGTTGTATTTGCAAATGGGAAATGCAGCTTAGGGCTATTACACCTCTCCATGTAGATAGAGTTGGGTGGTAGGCTATTGCTAGTAGGTGGGTCGGTTAACCAGCAACTTGGCCCACGTGGAGGGGTAAGTAGAAGTAGTTAGTAATAGTTAGAGCTATTGATAGAGGAAGGAAGGTTTGATTTTCTGTAGTGTCATCTATATGGGACATTAATTTGTAAAGCTAGAAATTCTGTGGCCCCATCGGGAACCGAACCCGGGATGACTTCGTGATAAGTGACAACGCTACCAGCTGCTCCACCGGTGGGGGTCTCTACTTTTCGGAAGCTGCCCCGCGTCCCACCATCTCTTCGCCGGCCCTACATTTTTGTCTTCAGTTAAGAAATAAATAAGTTTATTATTATTATTATTATTATTATTATTATTATTATTATTATTATTATTATTATTATCATTATTAGATACTAAGAAGAATTTCTTCTCAGTCGCAACCGGAATACTTTCACCCACCTCATAGATGGTATTGGGCTTTATCGATACGGAAAGGAAATTAATTCTGACCTAGACGATTAATTCAAAATTAATTCTTAATTCATTCAAACTTTTTGGGACAATGTGACATGTCTGCAGGAGGACATATATTCATGACATTTACCTTGATTCCTAATCGTTCTTTAATCACTTTGATAAAATTTCTTACCATTATTATAATTATTATTAATAGAATATACATAATTATTCGTTCTCTTGGCTATCCTGATTAAGATTCAAATGGGTGTATAATTCATATTTTTTAATACTTTCCGAAACGGGATAAAAAAATATTCGGTCTTTTAGTAACAATTATTTTATTATTTTCTCAAAAACCTTTCGAAAATCGAAATTGCTTAGTAAGTTGGAAAGAACAGTAGTAGTGATCATGAATTTTGTAATAGCAATACGCACCGAGGGACATCCGGATAGATATGCAGTATTTTATATTACCTAAAACTTCAAAGTCTTATTTGAGCCATTACTTACTTGTCATTCTACATCTCAATTTTTAATTAGCCCACAAAAGCATGGATCCCGAATTTGTTCTTGTTCAAGCTGGCAACACTGAGAAGAATTCAAAATATTATATGACCACATCGTAGAGTAATTATACGAAGAAAGTGTTGGGAACTGTTCACTATAGGGTCGTACACGATTTGTATTTTATTTTTTTATTTCCAGACTTTAAAAATGGAAATGCCACAGATGATTGTTAGGTCAGTACCAGTTTGCACAGTTATCTCACATCCAGTTACACGATTAAAAGACATTTACTTTAATGGGTGCTTTCAAACTCAAGCACTCGCTAAAAAATGAGCTAGGGTCACCAAACAGATATCCTGCACTTCTCGTGAATCATAATCTAATATTTGAACTGCGGACTATTTATTTTGTAATGTACTTTCAAATATACATTTAACTCGAAATGTCGTAAGTTTATAAACGACTCCCCAGGTGGTGCTCAACAAATGTCGCTCAGTGCGGCAACTTGCGTATATTGGAATATAGAAAACATGAACAACAACATTCCAATCTTTGTGATAACTATCGGTCAGGTGAAAATATACATTTTACTGTAAAAAGAGCAGTTACGGACAGCGTATGATCACGTGGAGGACAATAAACGAATTAACTCTCCGGGAGCAAGCAAGGGATCATCCCATCAATTCCAATCAAGGGGCCTAAGGCACAAGCGGATTTAACTTTTCAGCACACTCCTAAGATAAGAATAAAAAATTATTTATAATACCAACAGAATACCAACAAATTTGTATTTAAAAATGGTTCACATTACAATAGACCACCAACCCAATACAAGAGTCTAGAGAGATACACCCGAATCCTAATACCAAATATTATCCTTCTCCTTGATGTCTAAAGATTTGAATATTGAATTTAAATATCATTTGACATTCATTACATTCTAAACTACTAATAAAGTATTAACTGTAAAGATGCTATTGTGTTTAGGATGACTGCAGAGGTCACCAGTACATGACAAATTCGATTCGACTGAACAGAGACTGTGTTCTATATTTCATAGTTACGTAACACGATATATTTCGGGATTGAGCAGAGTGATCGACGTAGAGCCAACGACGTAACTGAACCACTGAGAAGCCATCTTGAATCATCATCCGTTTGATAGTTTAGGCAAACGACTGCGAATAAATTTATATTTTCTGTATATAACATAACTTTAGTTATCAAGAAATTGGTCTTGTAACATATTTAGGTACAATTAATTTTTTTAAAGACAGTAAGCTTTAGGAAAAATTTGTTAATACTTTTAATTGTTTAAAAATGTGAAAAATATTTTACTTGTGAATAGTCCCTACTCTAATAATTTTTGGAACTAATAGTTTTTGGATTGGAATGATACTAATATTTTTTAACATTCGAAAAATTTCGTTTTTTTAAATCTTAACTTTTATTAAAATCGACGACCTAACAACTCTTTTCTGCATGTCCAGATACAACTATTTCTTACACTCTTTCAAATAATTTCGTAAAAAATTGTCACAATTGTTTCAACTTTTTTGGCATTCTTTCAAATTCAGTAAAGCATACTTTTGTTCTTTGCGTATCAGTTTCCGTTTTAGTCGATTTTTCTTTTCGCAAAAAAAAAAAAATCTTCGGTTTTTCACCGGTTGTTTTGGATTTTATGAACGTGTTCGCCGATAATTTTGTTTAAAAAAATAGTGATTCACTTGTGTATCTGCCGAGTGCGGCGTTGTTTCCCGCATGCTTAGCCAAACAATTGCATGGGTTTTTAGAGTTTCCAAGCTTACTAATTTTGACTGCAGGTACCAGAATAACCTGTTTTTTTAATTATTTTTTTTGGCGTTTTTCAGTTCAAAATTTACGTAAAGTACAAAATGCCAAATAACATGAAGTCAATTCATTTTTGGCTCCTTAAGGTTTCCTTAACGATTTTTTAAAATTGGGGCTTTAGGGCTCGCCAACATCTAGGTCGTTAAAGCCCTTGGGTAAGGGCCGTTACTAGTACATTAAATGCTAGTATAGAAAATGCTCAGAACGAATAGTAGTAGTGTAGTGTAGTGATGTGATGAGTGCGTGATTGTTCACAGCAATCTTGTTTTGGCGTTATTTTTTATAGTTATTAATTTATTTTAATGCGAGGAGTAATGTTATGCGAGGAGTAATGGTATATGTGTGTATATTGAAGCGTGCTTGTACGTATGAGTGTGTGTCTGTATCTGTTTGTAAGTGAAAATGTGTTTATGTACGTATGTGAATATACAGACATATTGACCTAATTTAATTTTTTAATTTCTTAGGTGTATTATCCTTCTCGCTTATTGTGTACTAATTTTCTAAGCATTTTGTTCCATGTGTGTATTTTTTATAGATATTTGGGCGAAGATTCCTTTTTTAATTTCACATTATCGTATTAAGTGTATTCTTATTATGTCTATTACGTTTTCGATCTGCCACCGAGCATTGCTCACTTGCAGATTAATAAATTATTATTATTATTATTATTATTATTATTATTATTATTATTATTATTACTGAAGCCAGCAGGAATCGAGGGGGATTCCTAAATGTTCCTTCATTCCTTTCACATATTATTAACACAGGACTGCAGCATTAACTTCGAAACGTTGTGAAAAGAAATACCGAAAATAGTTCTCTAAGTCAAAAATAAAATAGATAAAGAGATTGATTGTAAAAAAAAGCAGTTACAAACTGCGCATGACCACTAATTTACTCTCCGGAAGCAAGCAAGGGACCATCCCATCAATTCCGATCAAGGGCAATTCCTACGGCAGAGGCGGATTTAACATTTCAGTACTTTACTCCTAATGATAAAAATAGTTACGTGTTTTAATAGTATTAGAAGACCAACAAAGTTGTATTAAAAAACAACCAAGTTATTTGAAAAGTGCATGTTACTATAAACTATAGATTATTGGAAAATTAATAATTATACATCGTGAGTATTAAAATAATTCTAAATTTCAGATTCATTGTTTCAATAGAGGCCAAAACTAGGCAAGCGTATGGACAACATTTATAAAAAAATCCGCCTCCATCCGAAGGAAAACCGGCGGGTAACCCGGGAAAGGATAAACGGATAAAGTCGTAATATAAATATCCTCTACAGTAGTCTTTTACGTTCATTTCAAATCCACTTCTTACCTTTTATATATACTGTTNTATTTCAAATCCACTTCTTACCCTTTATATATACTGTTAAAAGCTATATTTATTCTCAGTAAAATGTATATCAGAGAGTCTAGAATGAATGAATTGGATTTGAACTAACTAACTAACTAACTATATATAGATCTATAAAACTAAATATATATGAAATATATTATATATCTATATATAACTTATAACAATTTCAAAAACTATTTTCTTGTATGATTGTATTGTGTCTTATGACTGATATTAATTTAGTTTTGTGTGTGCTCAACTTTGGCACGGTTGTATACATTAATTCCGTAGCCCCATTCTGAACCGGGTTTTTCTCCGGTTTTCCTTCAGGTGGTGGCGGATTTCTTATACAGGTTCTCGAGGTTTTTGTCCGGGGACTCGTTTATTGAAACAAGAAATCGTGAATTCAGTGTTATTTCAATTCTTATGATTTACAACCACTATACTCTGAATAATCTATAGTTCGATAATAACTTGTACATGTAAAATAATTTTTTGTGTTAAATTACGAACATGTTGATATTCTATTAGTATTATAACTCGTAGCTATATATAACTTGTACATGTAAATTTACAAACATATTTGCGTTAAATTACAACCATATTGACATTATATATGTATTATAACTCGCAGCTAACTTTTTATCTTATCTAGGAGCTTTTGCTGAAATTTTTGAATCCGCTTCTGCCTTGGGGCCCTTGATCGGAATTGATGGGATGGTCCCTTGCTTGCTTCCGGAGAGTAAATTAGTTTATCGTCCTCCACGTGGTCATACGCATTCTGTACTGTTTTTTGACAATAAATTTATTTTATATTTATATATATCCAATATCTACCTCTCTCTCGTTGTTGTTTCCGTACGGATTATCGACGAAACCCGACGTATCACAGTATTCTTGCATTCTGCCTTTCCTTTTCCCTCTCTTCTCGCCTTGTGTTCCTCCGTCGTCGTTTCCCCTTCGCATATTTCATTCAGCATTCGCTTGTCGGAGTCGAACGGCCGTCTGATGAATAATGCGTCCGACTGCACTTTGCGTGTGCCTCCGAATATCCGAACGGTCACGGCAACGCGCTTTCAACCGAATGCAAAGGGATCTCTCCGTATTGACTGAATTGCGGGGTAATTACAAGGAAGGATCAGAGAAAGTGACCCGTAGAATATTCGTGCAGTTTATTTCATACGTTCCCCCGCATAGGATATCTTTTCGTGTCCGCTTAAGGTGGGACCGGCACTTAATCCAAGTGAGATGTATAATTGTTTTCTTTATTCTTACTGTAACTGTCACGACACACAACAATATGAATGATAATGATGAAAAAACGTGATTTGAGTTCTATCTATCAGTTAATAATATAGTACAAACAATATTTAGAAACTCATTTGACTCGTTTCAAATATAAACATGGCGGACGAGCGCAACGGTTTCGTGATTCATGCCTCATCTCTCCTCGGAAACAGTTAAATAGATTTCTTGTATTTTCGGAAATATAGAGATAAAAGTGATGTAAAAAATAATACGGAAAATTTACTACAAATCAAAATGATGTTTCATCGCTTTCGTGATTCGTTTTAAAAAAATAAGCGTTTTTTCCATAAGACGCGATGTATTACATCGTCAAATATAATTGCAATTATTTCGTTTAAATGATCGGTGAGGTATGTTTTTCAAGTTGAGATCACAATAAATACATGTTACACTGTTTATATACGCCAATTTAAGATATTTCAGTGATTTAATTTTATCTAAGCAAGTACTACCGTAAGTCCCCCAAAATATGGTCAAATGATAGCTTCAACCATTCCCCATCCAATGACTTTTCATACCCTTAGGCCTTAAATTATGAATTATTTGACTTTAAATTACTACGGGTTTATATGCAGATACTTTCGCGGGTGTATGTTTTCTCGATATTCTGGCATAACTACCGGTTTAACATAACGTAAAAAAACCTACCAAAACAGTAAATGTAAATGGCAACGCTAAGAGACGTTAAGATTTTCATAATTTACGGGGTATTTTCAAGGATAATTCACCCAAAAAACTATGGAAAAATAGTTCTAACGGTAATGTTAGCCGCATCACGACCCTGGTCAAAGAAATAGTCAAACGGCAATCTAAATTTATAAGCAAGTTTTAAAATTCTATAATAGTTGTCCTCAGTCAATAGTAGAAATCAGTAGAATTAATTATTAATTTATTCTCCGGTGAATATATCCAAGTTCTCTGAATAGCAACTATATTGTAACTAGACTTCAGTCAACGCGGATATTATACCGTAACATGCCTAGATCATAGTAAATTTGATCCGAAATTCTTGAATAATTAAGTGTTTCTGGTAGAGTATTTTTATTGTAATAGGGAACTGGCCTAGAACAAATCCCCTCTAAAAGAAGAAATAAAAGAGAGCATAGGATGTGGGCAGTAAAGTATTCTATGCGCATCAACAAACGTTCTTCAATAGAAAACTTCTAGAAACACGAAATTACAATTGTTTAACAATAATTAAACCAGTGGTAATATATGCCGGTGAGACCTGGACAAGGAAAAAAAAAAGCAATCAGAGCACAAATTTCTTGTGATGAGAGAAAAGGTACCGAGAAAATTCTTTGACCTGACAAAAATGTGGAGACAAAAACAAACGAATTAAATAAATTAATAAACAAACCTAACATTGTCAGAGAAATCAGTGGCTAAAAGATTAGTTTGACTTGGTCACGCGGAACGTACGAACCTCAATGGTAAAGAATATTGCACCGAAACCAAGAGGTAGATCAAAGAAAGTCGGCTTGATGATGTGCGCCAAGATGTAAAGAATCCGAAGGAGGCAATTGCAAGACAGACTGTCGCAGAACAGGGAGGAACGCTCGAAAGCAATTGAGTCAACCCACCTATTCTCGAAGACATGTTTTCTCGCTTCGAGAAAATTCAACTTGTGAGAAAACTCATGAACGGACGCGCTCTCTGTTTGTTAGTCTCTTGAGTATTAGTCGCAGTAAATTACTTTGTTGTGCTCAACGTGGTCTTAGGCAGTTTGTAACATCTCATTTTCACAATAAATCATGTATTTATTCTATATTTATTGGCTTGATGTTGGTACAGCGCTTGTGCACAGTGTAGCCAACACTTCTACTTCACCCTCGTCCATATTTATGTATATTTGTCCCTCGCATTATGTTGGCAGAACTTAAATCCTTCGCCAACCTCGGCCATCAATTCAATGCACTTGCTCTTCTGGCGTCATTCTGTTCTTTCTGCATCCAGCGTGTGGAACGAATATTACCTTGTGTCTTGGTTTGTTGTGTTATTCTAACTTGCATTTCTTTACAGCAAATACTCGCTTTTGTGACTACTCTAAATATTTATTTGTGTTTAACTTAAATTCGCAGACGTTGGCAATTCGTGTTACGTAGCCATATTGCATAATTTTCGGCAAAGTTAAATGATTTGGAGTATAGGGTTGTAGAGTCTTATCATAAAAAGGAGGTCACCATTCACGTGTGACTTATCAACCATTCAACAAACCAAATGATTCAGTCGTATAAAGCCCACAAAGGGGTAGTTAAAAATTAACGGCGCTATTCTTGAAGAATTAAGAAGATAAGTAAGACGAACGAATTCGTAATAAAGAAGGTGTGTAATTTTTCATTGTTTGTAACACGGTTAGAGACTTTCAAGATATAATATTAAAATGAATTTATAACACTTTAAAACATTATTGATGTATCATGTGATGTAAAATTGATGATTGTAAAGCTATACAGAATTTATGTTCCAATTACATTTTAAATAATAATCCTCTGAATTCAAGATCTAATCTACGAAAGATAAAGTGGACAACGTCATGAATATCAACGAAATTAAGAATTGTTTTTTTCAATGATCAGCATTTGGTTTTAAAGGAGTTTAAACGAGTTCAAGGTAAATAGCAATCCCCTTCGAGGCAAAATTCTGAGACATAAAAACATGGCCAATTGCACGCACAAAGAACACAAAAATGTTTGGAAAATATCTTTTAGTGTCGCAGTGTCCTGTGAGAAATTCTACTTAATAATAACAGATTTTAATAGTTTCAGTATAATAAGTGTATATTGCGTATTTGTTTGATCACTTGTCTCAGAAATATTAAATCCGCCTCTGCCATATTTTCAACCAATATCCATAGAGATTGAAAAATGATTATTGAAAACTGAACGTGAGAAAACCGCAGGAACTCAGCTAGTAAGCTATAGAGGACTTGTATATTATTTCCAGCTCAGATGAAGTTTCCGGGTCGAAGAACAACAGAGTCTTCTTCGCCGAGAGCTCGAACTGAATATGCGAGAAGAGTTGGAGGTTTTATGAAGGCACGGCAATCCACACAAGCACGCAAAGCAATAAAGCACCGCTCACAATTGAATATGTAGGGCTATTCAAAACGATGTACGGTATTTTAAGATAATGTAATTTAGTCAATTTTTCAGCGTACACTTACGAGATGAGGTTTAAAATTAAATGAAACTTAAATATTTTCCGATTCCGATCATGGACGGTAGGTTACCAGAAGTTGCGATGGCGCTGCAATCGTTGTACGTAAATTGGCGCCTCAGCAGAGTAGAAGGCGATTCGCGTTTCGCAATAGACGAAAATGGGAAATGCTATTTCAGTGTCACATACGTTTCGTAATCGTTACGGAAAAGATTGTACAACTCACATATGTCAGAAAAAATTTGTAGCTTTTCACATTAATGTCCGAGTTTGCTGTGAATACAGAAAAGCGAATCCTCCTACTAATCCTAGTATCACTAACTCTTAACTATTACAAACTACTCTCAGCATGGGCCAAATTGTTGGTAAACGAAGCTAAGCACTACTACAATGCTAACAATAGCCCCCACCACCCACCTCCTAACTCCTATCGTCCCATGTAGATACGCTTCAATGGCACGCTACAGTTCCCATTTACAAATTCTACAGGACATAACAAAAGCACTCGTCAGTGGGATCTTAATTAGAAAAAAAAATACGCTGGGTCTCTAATTGAAAAAGCACAGGACGGTCACGTGTTTGTAAGTTGGAACAGATACGTGGACCAAAGAAACTAACAACAAAAGAGAATCTGGAAATGGGGAAAACCAAAACTGAGTGATGTATACTGACAAAACAATTGAAAATCATACCTAATTCCTTCAAGCTTTCAACTCCTTAAAGGGATTTGATTTTGTTAATTGTAGAACCTGACCTGACCTAACCTAAAGGTTCAAACAAGATAAGATGGTAAAAAGTCCCTTTACATAGATTTACATGATACGTGGGTTATTCGAATTGTCATCAAAATTACTTCTCTGGTGAAAATTGTGTGCATCGATAGTTCCTCAAAATGAAAGGAATCAATACTACAATTTGAAATTGCTGTAAAAATCGAATATCTCGCAAAAAAGTTTTATAATTTTGACCAGAGAAGTAGAGATTGAATTTATTTTGATATCGCAAAATGATAGTTCAAAATTAAGCCACGTATTGAGAAAACAAACATTTGACTTTAGCGCTGGTAGGGTCTTTTGAATGAATATTATTGGTAGAATGGACTACTTTTTAGGACAATTCGAATGAGACATGTCGTGAAAATCGATGTAATAAATAAATAAATATACTTTATTGTCAAAAAAGCAGTTGCAGACTGCGTGTGATCACGTGGAAGACAAACTAATTTACTCTCCGTAAGCAAACAAGTGAATATTTCATCATTTCGGGTCAAGGGCCCCAAAGCAGAGATGGATTTAACATTTCAGATCTTTACTCCTGAGATAACAATAAAATAGTCCGGAACGTCTTATAATATTAATAAAAAACCAACGAAGTAGCACTTAAAGTACAAAAAAAGTATTTCAGAAGTTCGCAGTGTTATCAAACTGCAGATTATTCGGAAAATATTGTTTATGAATTGTAGGTATTAAAATAACACTAAATTAGAAATTTACTATTTCAATAGACGAGAGCCTAGAGAGCCTGTACAAAGAATTCGCCTCTATTCGAAGGATAACACGAGGAAAAACCCGGTTAATGAATTACCTTCAACTTCTCTTCCTATACGTGCTTCCTAAGCTGGCACACGTACGTTTTCATTAATGTTGATAAACAGTACCTCAAAAATTAATACGTCTGCCGTTCCGCCCCTGAGTGTTTCCGCCCTAGGATAACTATACGGACGTGTCGGCCTTGATTGTACGACATGTTATGAGTGTAGATCGGTAAAATTCGGAACCACCTTCAGAATACACCGATTTCTTTCTTCTTCTCCAACACGAAACGAATCCTCTGGAGACGAGCAATGAAACGAAGTCTGTGTCTCTTCCCATAAAAACGACGTCTTCCCATCGCCATAAAATGCCAGACATTTTCTTTCGGAAAATCACCTCCAGAAACAAAGATAAAAACCGTACGGAAACCATCGCATCCATCAACACCCTCCGATGCGATGTGGACGTTTGAGGAGGATACAACGACTTTCTGCTTCTGGCACCTTTCGGAAGCGAAATAGGAGAGGTGGGATGGGGAGGGAGGGATGGTAGGGGGTTGACACGCGATGGGTGGTTGGCACGCGACTCCGTAGCCTCCGACGCCATGAATAACTGACGACTCCTTCCGATTGGAGTGAGAGTCGTCACGGAAAGGAACAACGACACGACTGCGGTGGGGGGGGGGTGAGGTGGCAGTGCTGCTTCACCGTCCCCCTTCCACCCTCAAAACACTCACGAGGGTTGATGGCGAAATGATTGGAGCTCCTTATTTAGGAATGGTTGACGGAAAACTTTTCACACAGCACATATTACATGTTAGGGAAAAATAAAGAAAATGCAATATGGATTGTGAAAGTTGGAATACACAAAAGACATGTATACGGGGTATATCTCATTGGTAGAGCATTCGACTGTTGCCCCTCCTGTGGCTAAGAGGTTAGTGTTCTCGCTCGCCACCAAGTCACTCCCGGTGGGTCAATTCCCGGTGGGACCACAGAAAAGTTAGTAGCTTTTCACAGGAATGTCCCAGTTCATGTAGCTGTGACTACTGAAAAGCGAACCCTGCTTCCTCTATCCACCTCCACCCCCCCCAGAGAACTTGTATCTACTAAGTACGTATTTGGCAAACACGGGGCCCAGGGCTGAGTCTGGCATTATTTCCACTTACTTGTGCAGGGCTCCTTCCTTTCTCTATCCTGACCTTCCTTGGTCACCTCTTGTTTTTTTCGATCACGACGCTATTAGGGCTAGGGTACCTTTCACTTTCCTCTTTCTTTCTTTCTTTCTTTCTTTCTTTCTTTCTTTCTTTCTTTTTTCTTTTTTCTTTTTCCCTTCCTTTCTTTTTTTGTTGATATGTAATGTTTTGTTTTGATATATGTTGATATTTGAGTTTTGAGTTGTATTTAGGAGGGTTTTTAGTGGGTAGGGTTGAGTCATTCGGCGAGTCCCACACTCTCCTTAGTACGTAACTTCATTTTCCCTACCTGTACAAGTTTTTAGGGCTCGAATGACCTCGATGTCGACGAGTCATAAAGCCCCACAAAAAAATCTATCCACCTTCTCCTAGTATCAATTACTCTAACTATTACTAACTACTTCTACTAACCCCTGCACGAGGGCAAAGTTGTTGGTACACCCAGCTAACCAATAGCCTCTACCATCCACCTCCTACCTCCTATCGCTCCATGTAGATAAGCTTCAACAGAACGCTACATTCCTCACTTACAAATACAACAATGGAAGAATAAAGTGTTTANTACAAATACAACAATGGAAGAAAAAAGTGTTTACCTGTGCTAAGCACTAGCACAAAATAAGGGGTCACCACCTGTATAGGGATGTGTCAGATCTTTTGGGGTCGACCCTTTAGAAAAGTACAGAAGATATATCTAGTTCTTCTCGTAACCCTACTCGAAGTGTCATGGGATGTACTGACAAACAGTGACATCTCTTCTGTCGTGTACAGTCAATTCGTAGAAGACTCTCCTTCCCTCAGCCTCACTGAAGAATTAACGCAGTGATCTTCAACTGTCTCATTCATAAGTCAATTGTTTACTGCATTTGGAGGGTTAGTCTGTGCTCGACTGAATCAATACCGTTCACGAATTAGCTTCAACGATGATCAATCATTAATTAGATCACATCTGGGCCCGGGTTTTTCTCCTGGTTTCCTTCGGGAAGAGGCGGAATTTTTAAAGACTTGCTAGGCTCTTGCGTAGAGACGGCATCAATTGATATAATTATTAGCGAATTTAGTTGTTATCTAATAGTTACGAATTATCAACAATATTTTCCGTAGTATTTATAGCTTGATAATAATACGTACTTGTGAAATGACTTTTCTGTTTTAATAAATATAATATTTGTTGGTATTTGTTAGTGTCAAATTATATTTTTATCGTTAGGAGTATGTTGAAATGTTACATCCGCCTCTGCCTTAGGACCCTTGATCGGAATTGTTGGAATGGTCCCTTGCATGCTTTCGGAGAGTAAATTAGTTTATTGTCCTCCACGTGGTCCTACACAGTTTGTAACTACCTTTCTTACAATTAAATTTTATTGTTTATTATTATTGATAATTTTCCCTCATGATCGATGTCTATGAAGCAAACAACCCAAATTGTAAATCTAAAAAAGCAAATTTTTAATTCCAAAATGGTCTTGGAACGCCGAATTCCANAAATTTTTAATTCCAAAATGGTCTTGGAACGCCGAATTCCATTACAACTAAACTTGAAAGCCTAACAACTACATTGAATTTTGTACTACTGGTAATTAATCCAAACATAGTATATTCAATGCAGTAAATAACGTAAACAACTTTTTTACTTTCTCATATACGTAATACATAGAACATTTTGTAATCGTGAAAAAATTCGAAAGCGATATTTCGACGGAAACATCACTTTTGTTTATCCCTGATACAGAAAAAGTGGCATAACGTCCGTCCGTCTGTGCGCAGCGATTTTGAGAAAATGAATGAATATATTTAATTGCCATTTCGTATTTACGGTAGAATTTACTTGTCGATGCATGTGCTCTAAGTTTTTTACTTTAAAACAAAGGTATCTTCACATGAAGGTGAAAGTACTTCTTTGAATGTTTCTCAAAAACGGCTCCAACAATTTTGCTTGAATATCCTGTACATAAAGTACAATTAGTATGCATTACAGCAGCATTAGCGATATTTCGCATGAAAGTTTGATATAGACGCAGAATAATTTCCGCTTGCTACACTTACACATTAGTTTACTGTTTCAAGAAGCTTGAATAATATTTAGCAGAGAAAATGGACCAAACAGGCGTAGAATACAATTTTCGTAAACTGAAATGTAAGATATGATTATGTTAAAACACATAGGAGGACAGCAAACGCACTGCTGATACGAAAATCATCAATTTCTTTCTACAACGAAATTATATTTAAATATCGTAAAAGTGTTATGTTAAAGACTGATATGTCACCATATGTTTTGAAATAATATTCTGAATATTTATTTTACTTTCAAATTTCAAATAAAAGACAGTGATAAGTTCATCTAGCATGAATCGCACTGGAAGACGACCAAAATATAAGGGCCACGCCTGAAATGACCCTTTCACTATAGAATTTTTTTCTCACTCTATCCAGCAGACGGAGAAACGTATATGAGAAAGTATAAAGTGCAATGAAGTGTTTTGCACCACTAGTTTCAATGTGTATCGACTTCTATACGTAAAAAGTTGCTTAAGTTTCTAGATGTTGTTCCAATGTATTGTTGTTCATGGAGCTAATATTCATGTAACAGTAAGTGTATACTAAAGATTAATTTAAGTTTATGAAAATTATTTTTGATTTTCAAGCGAAAATTCAGGACGGGAATTTTGTTTAATCAGTTTTTTTTCTATGATTTTTAGCATTTGAATACTTCATGAGTATTGAAGAAAGGGTTATAATATTTCTAAAAGTTTACTGATATTTAAGAAAAAACTGGAAAAGTGGGATCGGGTTGAAAATCAGGTAGTGATATTTTATGTTAATTTTTTTTGGAAACAAAATTTTATATTTAAAAAATTTTTGACAAAAAATGGAAACGATGTGGGCTATAATATTAAAAAACATCCAAAAAGAATAATTCAGTGATATATTTCAAGTAATGGTTTTGGTTGTGAATAACACAAGAAACTCGTTTATATTTGGGACCGACATTGATCCAGAAAAAAAACCGGATAACACGTACTTCTACACGCAAACCATTGTAAGAGAAGGTAAACGCTGAAGCAATGTAGAGTTGGAGAAAACATTGAAGAAGATTTACAGAGGATTCGGTTCCGAAATATTAACAAGATTATTTTTAAAATGATTAAATTAGGACTGTGATCATTCTTAGCTAACTTATTCCCAAATGCATTTTTTTCATTTTCCTGGATTCCACTTAGTCGTAATGAGTAAACATTTGTCATTTATTGTAGAAATTGTGCTTCTCCCTACTTCCAAGTTGTTTTGTCTCTCGCACACGATTTGATTAAGATTTTGTTGAGATTTAAACAAGACAAACATTAATTTTCAGGAAATATCAACAGGTATTCAAGATAGATTTGTCCATTTGGTGGCTCAGGTGTTAGCGTTCTCGTTCATCGCGGGTTCAATTCCCGGCGGGGCCAGTAAAAATTTGTAGCTTTTCGCATTAATGTCCCAGTTCATGTAGCTGTGACTACAGGAAAGCGAATCCTCCTTCTATCAACCTCCTACTGATCCTGGTATCAATAACTTAACTAATACTAAACCCTCCACGTGGGCCAAGTTACCCCACCTACTAACAATAACCCTACCACCCAACTCTTCCCTCCTATCGCCCCATGTAGATAAGCTCCAATAGCACTAAGCTACATATCCCATTTACAAATACTACAAAAACAAAAAACTCGCGGGTATCATAATATAACTTTTCCAAATATCTAACTACTTAGTTTTTGCTCTTGGGTGTTTTCCATCTCATCCTTCTCATTTCTTTTTCCCTCCCTCCTCTTCCACATCTGCCTCTCGCATAACTCGTCTTTTACTCTTCGTCACCGTCATAATCATCAACACCTACTACACCCGCATGGATCGTCATTTGAAAAGCGCCTCCTCCCATTCGCCACTTCCTCCCGTACGGAAGGAAGCTTCTGAGAGCTGATGGGGACGAGAGTAGCGCAGAATACATGTAGATAGAGGTGGGAGTGAGAATGTCAGGATGGTTACGAGGAGGATAATGAAGAGAGGAATTGAGGACACAGTGGGTCCAAGCGTCAAAAATAGAGGGCAGAAATCATTAAAGAATGGTTGGGATGTTCTTTGTCATTATGTTTAAAGGTAGAAATAATTCTTGCGTTTACGTAATAAGTTTATTGGCTATGTCGACACTATCTTCATCAGGGCTTAGTTGATCCTCAACACGGATTCTCAATGCGGTACTTTCCTGTTGATGACGAGTGTTAAAATGGTTGTTGTGGATGTATGTTATTGTAATTGCTGATGGAGTTGAAGTAGTGTAGTCATGGATCTGTATTGAGAATCAACTAAGCCCTGATGAAGATAGTGTCGACATAGTCAATAAACTTATTACGTAAACGCAAGAATTATTTCTACCATTAAAGAATGGTGCATAGGGATGAACTATCGATTTTTAGCCACCCCCATTTATGCTCCAAAATAGTGGGTAATAATGATCAAAATACTCCTTTCCTTCTTCGAGATCCGAACACAAATCCGGGATTTTGTTGAGCTAATATCTAATGATTTCGCAGAAAAAAATACTACCATTTTCCTTACGGTACGAAATAGGCAACGTTATTCGATTTCCACGGATGGTGGCTGAGTTTTAATATTTACATATTAATATGTAGTAACGAAGTTTCTGGGTACAGTATATTATTATTTTTCTGTTGAAAGTAGATGTAACAAGCTTATTAGGTCATGTGTTGGATGTTTTTTTTGTTTTAATCCCAATAAAATAGTGATCTGCAGTTTTGAAAACCGAATTCTGTTTATTCTTTGATCATTGAAAACGAGAACGCTACAGTAATTCAACAAGAAACTAGATGCCAAATGCATTTTCAAAGTCCGTGCCTTGATGCTCGGAGAAGATAGTTATGACGTGAATCTATAATACTTTAAGCTCTTTTTTATTTATTTATTCAGAAAAGTTTACATAGTTAATTGTATAAATTGTATTGAGGTGTAAACTCTGCACAGGTAAACTCAGTTACCTGTTCGCCGGTCTGAAACAAAATTAGAAGCTAAAAATAACATAATACCATTCAACCCAATAGCAACATAGTTATAGATTTATTATAATTTCTTGTGATATAATTTGCATAATTTTTAATAAATAAATTAGATTATTCTATTGAATATTAGATATAATATGTGGTTTTATTTTATTTTTAATAGTGTATGTATTCGCCAAAGTTTGAAGCCCGTTTGGTAAACTGTTGAACACATTTATAGCTCTTACATAGCCACTTTTGCTACTAACAGTTTTACTCCTAATAGACATAATAATACTTCTGTTTCTAGTGATACTGTTGGAACTAATGAATTATTTTTGAACATATCATAATAATATTTGAGTGACTCGAAAGCAAACATTTGTTTAAAGTTTAAAGGTTTCTTATTATTTGTGTATTGATTTTTATTTATGATTTTTTATAGTTTTGTTTATAATCGTTGTAGAAATGATAGATTAGTTGTGTAAACAACGCCCCCAGTTATGTTGTCTTAGCTGATGATACTATAAAGAAAAGCGTAGCATCATTTGAGTATCTGTCAAAATAATTTTAGAAATTTTCTTAAAAATAAAGATTAAATATTTCGTTTTATTTAAAAGGTACTCGATATGAGTTTCCCATCTCGTTCTGTAGTCAAAATAAATTCCGAAATATTTACAACTTACTGCTCTATTTAATTTTTTATCATTTATCTTATTATCTATTACACTCAGAACACTATTACAGTAGTATTACTTTGTTCCAAAAGAAATCAAATTCAAAAGATCTAGAAGCAATATATGCTAACAAAATTATCTAAAAAAAATACTGCTTTTATACTGTAGTATAACTTTTTAGATTTATGTGTTATGTGAAAATCAAGCGTCTTGGGTAACAAACACCTGTGATCCTAGAAGAAGTCCCCAGTTCGGTTCCCGCCATTGTGATATGGTCGTTGTTATCACAATGGATTTAATGTTTCATTATAAGTTTTTCAATTCAAAGTTTTCAGGAACAAAAGAAGTTCTGCACGTTTTGACCATCACCTCGCGATTTGGACCCACTGTCCGTGAAGGTGGAGGCGGCGGAGAAGCGATGGCAGCGGTGACTGCGGCCTTCAACGCAATTAACGCAACTCTATGGAGCTGGGATGTTGCGAGGGGTATCCAATCTGCTCGCCATTATTGTGCGATCCCTCTCTCGGAAGATTGTGTTATACCAAACAGTTCGCATTGATTCAGCTTTTGTTGCGGCGTGTGCCGTCGTTAATTTCAATTACCACGGTTCCCATCAAGAGTCTTTCAACAGCTGTAAAGGGCACTTTTTTAATGTTACGGAAATAAAGGATTACCAGTAGTATATCTTGCGCAATGATATTCTTTCTTTTACATGGATCATTCCATAAATATGAATTTTTCATGTTGCAACATAATATTAATCTTTAGGGAATATATTACAACCTACTGAATCAGAAGTAACGTAAAATTAATAATAAAATACAATTAGAATCAAGAAAGAAAAGCATGTTTCAAACTTACCATCCCCCATATGTTATCTTGCCCTCACTTCAGTATTAATGAAACTCGAGCTGTTTCTACTAAAAGGTAACTAATAGGTGCTCTGGGAATGTAATATATATGACATGGAAAGATGAGACTACATACGATATCTAGTTAGGGATGGAGAAGTCAGAATATACGGAAGGAAACAAGAGCGCGTCAAACAATTTAGTCGTTACATAAGTAAAATATGGGAAATAGAAGACATAGTTAAAGGGACATTTTGAAGATGCTGCTCGAGAAAATAAATTAGCACACAAAGTGTCAAAACAAAGCCACGTATTGACTTCCTTAGAAATATGGAAAAAGAAACATAAATTAAACTTGTGTTAATTTGTATATCTTTGAATTTAAAATAAATAAATGAATTTAAAAAAATGTGGTGAGTTAGTGACGCTCGCCGGCCGATAGAGACGCTAGTGTCGTCAGCTGTAAGGTTAGCACATGGAACTTGAATGGTATGTGGGGACTACATGATATTAGACTGTGGTCNATAGAGACGCTAGTGTCTCAGCTGTAAGGTTAGCATATGGAACTTGAATGGTATGTGGGGACTACATGATATTAGACTGTGGTCACTCTATAGTCTGCATGATTTGTCCCACTTGTGATGACGTCGTCCTGTCTCGCTTCTGGCGTTGAGAACCGTGGTTGGGTAGCAGAGCGGGTGCATTCATGACGTAACATGGATCCACCTGGCGGCGGCGCGGGGCTTCACCACCTCACGGGGAAGCCCCTTTCGCCTCCGCGTCTCCCTACCCTCAAACTTCCGCTACCCCTACCACTACCCTTATCCACAATGACGACACACCGTTAGGACACCAACTCACACCCATTTATTAAATTTCAAATACATCTGCACGAATAAAAGTGAATTATTTGGAATATCTGTTGCATGGAAATCGGAAAAAGTAAGAGATTAAATAATTTGTAATTTCAAAAGATTCTTCTTGAGGGTTATCGTCATAGAAATTCAAAGTACGGTTAATATTGATGAATTACAAGAGCAGAAAAACAATTAAAATTGATTGCTAATCAGTAGATGTGAATCTTCACTCGCAAGTTTTGACTGACGTGTCCGTCAGAGTTTAATTGCGTTGCGTGACTGAATCATAGAAGAAAAATTATATAAAGACTGTGAAGAACACTGGTTTCAAGTTCATAGCCTTAACATGAAATGAAAATCAAAGAATTCAGAGGACTTAATTGTGCGCTTTGTTTATTAAGAATTCTCCGAAGAGTATATTTTTCTTCTGTCCAGATTATATTTGTTGGTTTTCAGTTTTCTGCGTATATATTAATAAATAAGCTTTATTGTCAAAAAAGCAGTTACAAACTGCGTATGACCACGTGGAGAATAATAAACTAATTTAGTCTTCGGAAGCGATCGAAGGAACCATCCCATCAATTCCGATCAAGGGCCCTAAGGCAGAGGCGGATTTAACAGTTCAACATACTCCCAACGAGAAAAATAGTTCGACATGTGTTATAGTATTCACATAATGCCAACAAGTATTGAATTTAATAAAAGCACTGAAAAAGTCATTTCACAAGTACGCATTATTATCAAATTATAAATCATTCGGAAAGTATTGTTGATAATTCGTAATTATTAACCAACACTAAATTCGCTAGTAATTATATCAATTGATGCCGTCTCTAGGCAAGAGCCTATCTATTAGTTTTCTTCGATGATTTAATAACAGAAAGAATAGGTAAAACGAAACTGACATATGAGCTTAGAATTTAATTAAGATTCTATTTTCATTCGCCGTTTAAAGTATGTCTATCACTAGCAACGTCCCTTTGGAGATCATAAATTCCTACCGACACAAAATCATCATTGACGTATGTTTATGTCATCATTGCGAACCAGAGACCTTAGTACTTACTATATAAATTTAGTTTGGTGCTCAATGTTACGAACTGAACGTATGAGTACTCTATTGATCAGTGCTGCTCCTGGCGGTCATACATGAAACTATATACCATTCTTTTCCTCGTGAGTACACCCCACGGACTGTTGTAATTCTGTAAGTATACATCATAACAATTTCTTTAACGGATAAACTCCACTCGATAAACTTCTTCATATTTTATGTTTAAATTTATCTTCACATTCTATTATTGACTTCGGATGATATAAGTGATGTTAATATCTCTTATACTTTGTCACGCCATTGTTATAGTTCTCTAGATACGGATTAATGAAGGCGAACTGCATTACTTGCGTGATTAGTTCTGCAAATGAGAAAAGTCTTTTCAAGCTGATAAGTAGACTGTCAGACTTGAATATTTACAAGCAGAACTAAAAAAACATGAGAATACAAAGAGCTTACAAAGAGCTCGATAGTGGAAAAATCTCCACCTCCTCGTGGTAGGGACGTGGAACGTGTATAACGGAGAAGTAAATTCCTATTGCCACGTAGGAACCGCCACAAAACATGTGTGGCAACAACCACGATGGGGAGAAAAAGGAAAGATAGAACGATGAGAAAAAGGAAAGATGAGAAGGAGAAAAAAAGAATACGACGAAAGGATACAGGAGAAATGTAATTAAAGGGAAATGAAATGAAGGAGGGATGAAAGTGACATAAAAAAACTAGACTGAATACCGAGACACATTACCAAACTCAAGTCATGCGACTGAAGATTCATATCAACTGATTACCAGTCAATTTCAATTATTTTCCTGCTCTTATATATACACCGCGGGCTGGTTGAAGAATTTAGTAATAGGTTCAGTAATAGGCAGAAGTGAGGATGAGCAGGATGGTAGTGTAAGAGAAGTGAGTGGATTTTCTTCCGTTTTAATAAACACAGAAACACGATATAGACATTTCAAAGAATACACAACAGGAATATGGGAAATGAAGCATGGATTGAAAGGATGTTCAAAGATCAAGACAGCAAGACTAACAACTCACACCTCAGAAAATGGACACGTGAAGAAAGAACTTTGTATTCAGAATAATTTCGTGTAATGTCGAAAGATGTAAATGCCACAAGAAATAAATGAAAAATAAAAAATAAAACTCTTCTAATTCATCAATATTAACCAAACTTCGCATTTTGCAATAACCCCTATGAAGAGTCCTTTGAATTTTAAAATAATTTCATCCATTTCTTTTTCCGAAGTACATACCACAGACATTCCTAATAATTCAACTTTTATTAGTATAAATAAGAACTAGTGAGGATAAGGATATTAATGCACCCCTATCATACGTGAAGTCATTTCTCTTTCCTCTCAGGGTAAAAGTGTAGCAGCTGATACGTAATATGAGCTTTTGTAGTTTCGAGAACATAATTCATGAGCACTCTGTACTGAAAGTCATATTATTTTGCCTCAGGAAATCTAACTTAAGAAAGCAAAAACCATGATCGGAAATGCACTGTTTATAAGTTTATTGTAAAATACTAGATGTAAATCCTCAACGTGGTCGAATGCAATTTGTAACTGCTCTTTTGACTATAAATTATTAATTAATTAATATATTTATTGTAAGTCTAATTGGCTTGATGTTGGTGCAGCGCTTGTGCACAGCGTAGTCAACATTATTACTGCGCCATCGTCCATAAGAACAATGATATTCGAACTTCTGAAAACTTAAATCTATCGCCAACATCGACCATTAATTAAATTCATTTCCACTTAAGACGCTATTTTTTCCTGTGTAGAGCGAGTGGGAGGAAGATTACCTTGTGTCCTAGTTTGTTGAGTTATTAACTTGTATTTCCTACAGCAAATAGCCGCTTTTGTGACTACCATTAATATTTATTTGGATATTACTTTAATTCCTAGAAGTTGGCAATTCGTGTTCAGCAGCCATATTGGATAATTTTCGGCAAAGTTACATGACTAGGAGTATGTATCTCCTCATCCCACGTCGTGTTGCAAGTAGCAGGATGTCAACTGCAGGAAACCACCTATTGGCACACCGCAGCTATGGGTGGAGTACACCCGCTCACTCGCTCGCTAATCGCTTTTCTGTCCACAGGTTTCGCGAAAATCGACGGCGTCGGAATGCTGAAGTTGCTAAACGACAGACCGTCCGCGTCGCATCGCTGGTTGTACGGCTTCCTCGCCTGCGACGGTGCTGCCTCGGTGCGCGCTTCCACCGAAACACTCAGACACTCATCTAAAATTGATGACGTCGTCGGACGGGGAAGGCAGAGGAGAGTCAAACATGTATGGAGGGACGGATTTAAACTTTTAGCTTTCCTTCAAAATCTAATTCGTGAGCCAGAAGTTTAGTGTTCTAGAAATAGTAATTTAATTATTGACATTATTCACGTCTACAATGATAATTAAATTGAAATTATTAAATCAACCTTTTTTGTTGACATATTTTAATTATAATATGCCACAACGTATCAACAGTAGATCGCTGCCATCGTCAGGTGATCGTATGTGTTTGAACATATAAACCAATGCGTGTGATTTATCTCGGTAATAAATAGAAAACAAATTAACAACATATAAAAATAGAACTATTGCATAGAAAAATAAATAATTAAAAAACACATCAGAACAGAAAATCATAATAAATCACTATAAGTTACGAAATGCACATTGAATTTACAAAATTACTCTGACAACTTATCCAAAATTTTAAGTTATACTGCTGAAACGTTGTTGCATATAATAATAATAAATCATCGTCTACAAAAAAAGGTCGTAGGAATAATTTCAACTAATTGAATTATAATGATGTGCAGAGTTATATTTCTCTGACGAAACTGAAGAAATAAGTGATCCTAAGATTTAGTTTATTGTACACTAATTTAATTTGTTATTCATGGAACGAATTTGATGACTGAGTGGTTCAAATTATTTTGTCATTTATCTTAAGCGAACTGAACAGACGAATATTTACGTAAGCAAAATGGACTAGCATCAACATGATATGTGTATTGCCCATGTCTAGATGGACGTGGTCGACAGCTGTCCATGATTAAAATCGTGAACGACACACTACAAAAAGTTAAATTTCAGAACGCTCGGTGACAGTTACCACTAGAAAAAAGTAATTTATTAACGAATAAATGTTTTTAACTTCAATTTAAATAAGTTTCATGATTTGAAATATTCCGAAAGTAATTTATTTTTGAACTAAATTAATTTCCCATAAAAAAACTATATATTACATTTAAATGGGAGATAAGGTGTGTTTCAAAAGGTAAATTCCATTGTATTATTCATCCAGTTGTACAAATCTTAGACCTTTAAAAGATTTAATTCCCTTCCGGCATCATGACGCATCATGGCACTGAAGGCGTCACGAGTAGTTCCCTCGATCCCCACCACTAGCACTGCCGGCGTGAACTTTGCTCTTCTGCCACCGCGCTTGTGAAGCGCGTCAGTCGAGTCGCTTCGGCCGCTACATTCTGGATGCTTGTCGCCCTGCGGATGAACTGGTCCTGAAGGGAGAGGAAGAGGGGAGAGGGTTGATGGGCAGAAGGGTAGTTCAGGAGGGAAGTGAAATGGACACCGCTGCAGGGTGGTTGTAAAGCTATTCCCGTCTACCCCTCGTGAATAATACACGCGGAGTTTCTGGCAACCGCCACGTCGCAACCTTGTCCTCGCCGCCACCAGTCTGCCCCCCAACCCACCCCCTAACCGCCCCTCACCACACATCCAACCCCTTCATCTCTACCGTCACCTCCATCTAGTCCACTGTATATTTCCTTCACTCTCTTTCTAAGTTCAATGTAAACATGGCTGCTAATATTGCATCGCTTTTCCAGCAATTACAACTCATTCTAAGTACTTGGTAATAAGGTATTATGTGCGCGTTGACTGAAGTCAAGTTGCCAACTATTCACGAAACTTGGAAATATTCACCAAAGTAGTTCTTATTAATTAATAATTCATTCTACTGATTTTTTAAAATATCGGATGAAAACAATTATTTTGTAATTTTAAAACTTGATAATTAATTTAGACTGTCGTTTGACTCCTTCTTTGACAAGGGTCGCATTGTCATCAGACATGTGATGCGTCTTCCATTTCCGTTAGAACAGTATTTTCCACAGTTTTGGGTGAATTATTCTTAAGAATACCCTATAAGGAATGAAAATGTTAACGTCATTGCTTTCGTATTTCCATTTGTATGTTTTAGTAGGTTCTTTTCGCTATGTTAAATGGGTACTTTTCCCAGAATATCAAAAATAAAAACATAGACCCGCGAACATTTCTCCATATAAGTCCACAGTAATTTAAAGTTAAATAATTCAAAAATTTACGCCGTAGGGGTATGAAAATTCATCGCCTCTGGATAGAGAATGGTTCAAACTATCATTTAAAACATTTTTGCGGGTACTGAAGCCCAGTCGCTCAGACGCACATAATACCTTAACACTTTACTTTCTCGTCTTTCNCAGACGCACATAATACCTTAACACTTTACTTTCTCGTCTTTCAGTCTCATTGACGATCTCTGAAACGTCTTAAGTTTGTATAATATATGCTTCGTATGTATCTTAGCTTTTATAACACACCCGACCACTCACATAAGCCATATACAGACTATTTAATAGTTGGACGAAATACATTGTTTCCTTCGAGAAAATAGTTTATTTTCGAAACTATTTTCTGTTAAATGGATGAATTTTTTTCAACGCCCAAAATAGGTATTAACATTTAAAATATTTTTTGATGAAGTTCACAGGACATTCTGAGGAGATGATTTTGTTACAAACTAGATTGTCGTCACTTGTTACCATTACTTATAGAAAGTGTCTACAAAATAACACTGAACGAGTTACACACATACAATGGTAGCTTGTGAAAAATCATTCAAATGTTATACATTAAAGATAAATGGATACTGAATGCTAACAAAGCTGCAGTGTAATGCATTTCCTAGCTTAACTCTAGAGTGTAATTGTGTTCGGGTTTGTAGAGCACAAAATCTCCGTACCATGCAATTCCTTGACAAAACTGCGACGTAAAATCAAGTTTCATGTTGGATGTTGGAATGAATCTCTGAATGTGTCAAACGAGAATACTATTTACGCTGAAATGATATGCGGCTGTAAAGTGGTGAAATCAATGCTAGAAATGTTTCGAAAGATAAAAGTACCACCACATATACTACTTCTGTGACATAGTTATCAGTTCCAATGATTTTCAACCTTTACTCTTAAATGAGTGAAAATATATTGTTCGTTCCTGTCAGAGTATTTGTGTTTCAATTCACTCAATTTGATCACACAGAAGGTTGCTTCGGATTAATATCTGGTTAAATGCAAATATAGGTGAGCTAAATTTAACTGATTCACTAATCTAATGGCTGTTCCGAGTGCGCACTGGTAGACTCCGATGCAAAAATGTTGTTCCATTTGACTGAAAAGTTGCACCAGTGCGGGGATATGACAGTTCCGTCTGTCTATCGATGCGCACTCTCCACGCACTGAGTGCAACCTGACCTGTTTTGAATAATTTCTCAGTGGAGGGATTGCACTGAGCGTCGTTGAGGTTGGGTTAGTCTGTGGATGATGGATGCTACGAATTCACTACAAATACTCTCATTGTCTGATCGCTTCTCAGATGAAGAACTAGTGTTGTACGACGAATTAGTTATTTACAAAAGAGAAAGAATTATTAAGATGATAAATTTCTTTTCGTTACCCGATTATATAATGATAAACATGTAATATTTGCATTATATACAAATACGAAAAGGGTATTTGTTGATGTATAAATAATTGTTTATACTCAATTATTGTAATTTCTTTAAATTTTGCGGCTAATAATGACCATACCCGAATCGTGCTGCAAAGATGTTCTATTTATTTGGTGCACTCTCCCGGTGGAGTGGGGAACGCGCGCGGAGCAATGTATGTGTCCGGTGCTAGTGGACACTCAGCGCAGTAAAGGGAAAACGCTATAAGGTACACAGCAAGAGGGGTAATATAGTTCTCTTAGTACGTAGCGAAGGTACTATAAAGTGTTGGTTTATAGTTCAAAGCGATCGTTCTAAAATGCGATCAGCGGCGAGTAATTGTAGTTCCCGGTTCCGCCACCAATGACGCTGTGATCGGTGAAGCTGACTTACTGAATGTATTGATAAATTTATTGTCAAAAACAGTACAAACTGCGTATGACCACGTGGAGGACAATAAATTAATTTACTCTCCGGAAGCAAGCAAGGGACCATCCCCTCAATTCCGAGCAAGGGCCCTAAGGCATAGGCGGATTCAAATTCTTTTTGCATAAGTTCCTAGATAAGATAAAAAGTTAGCTGCGAGTTATAATACATATATAATGTCAATATGTTTGTAATTTAACGCAAATATGTTTGTAAATTTACATGTACACACTAAAATTTACATGTAGTATGTTATAGTTTATTACTCAAAATCAATTAAAAACTGCGAACGATGTTGCGTTAACTTCCGTAAAAAGCTGATGAAATCAGTGTTGCGGTGTCTGCACTGATTTGAATATGTCGTGCTTAAGGGAACAAAGAAGTAGTACGACATCACGACACGCAGAGCGTTTCGACCGCTAAGAACCAGTTAACCCGGAAGAGCACGGTCGTACGTTTTCTCTTACTGGAGTTGGCACTTCATAGATCAATCGCCCAAGGTTTATTTATTATACAAAAGTTTTGCAATGACAATTTGAATATTTAAGACCAATATTTCATTACGTATTTACAATTTAATCAATATTTCTTCTAAAAGTAATGATATACGGTGTATTAAGAAACCTTTAATTTTTTCTCAATATTTAGGTCTACAGTTGATTCATATTTATGTCCGAATACATCAATAATTTAACAAACTCAAGTTTGTAATAAACCAATTTCTAAATTGCTAAAAAAATCAGTTAAAAATTACCACATGGATGACGTTTAGCTAATTTATTCTCCAGAAGTATGTAAGGGAGAACCCCATCAATTCCGCATTATGAATCGTAATTCATCTCACAATTTCACCCCGTAAACAAGCTTAAAAGAAAAAAAAAGCACAAATATGATCAGTTTTTAAATAATTAGAATTTATAAACAATTTTTATGTTATTTACGGAATAAGATAATAAAAAAAATATTTCACAGATTTTCATCCCTCACGAAAAATATTTTCATGGAGAATTATAATAATAATAAATTTATTGTCAAAAAACAGTACAAACTGCGTATGACCACGTGGAGGACAATAAACTAATTTACTCTCCGGAAGCAAGCAAGGGATCATCCCATCAATTCCCATCAAGGGCCCTAAGGCAGAGGCGGATTCAAAAATTTCAGCAAAAGTTCCTAGATAAGATAAAAAGTTAGCTGCGAGTTATAATACTAATAGAATGTCAATATGTTTGTAATATTACGCAAAAAATTACATGTACAAGTTATTATCGAATTATAGATTATTCTGAGTATAGTGTTTAAAAATCATAAGAGTTGAAAAAAAAAACCCACTAAATTATTATCTCTCTTTCATTTTTACAGAAGAATTTTTAAAATTCATTTTCAAAAAGAAAACTAAACTTTAAGTCAATAGATTGAAGACCAAAATTATAAGAATACTTTTTGCATCTACGCGTAGAGTTCATTAATTTAAATCAACCAAAAGCGATGCAGACAATTTTCTTTAGAAAATGTCATTTAAATAAACAAATTTTGAAGGCACAATGAAAATATGACGCAACGTCTCGATACCGTTTGGTATTAACATTTTGTATTAACAATTACACAAACATTACAAAACGTTTGAGTGCTGCTCACCTCATATACCGAATATCATAGGGCTGGGCATTAGACATGTCATAATGATTTATTCCATTTATGTATTTACAAAATACAAAAATATAATAAATAATTATTTTAGGAATAACTGACCACAGTTACCAGTATTATTGACCAGTAAGAAATTTATATCAACATAAACAAAGTAAATTTCTCTCCGTGGCGTTTGATATACTCAAATTCATTTAACGACAAGAACAATAACATATAGCTAAGATATAATTTCTTAAGGCTGCATTACAATTTGTAGACCCAACCAATCAAAAAACCAAAAGAAACATTAGAAAAAATGTTTGTTTTTATTTCAACCATATACAATTACACCATAAACATATATAATTATCTATTGAAACACGATAAATGTTCAAAATCGTCCGACTAAGGAATAGTTTTGAAAGGTTAAATCTGGTGGTGTGAACAGGCATTCCTTCAAATTTGATGAAATACTAGGCTCAGGGATAGCAAAGAACTTATACGACCGAATACAAAGAGAAACGAATGTAACCAAACAAATGACCAACTAACCAACGTCGAAAAAACAATTAAATGCGAATTATCAGTTATGATAAAAAAGATGAAAATAGAATAATACATCGTACAGGATAAAAATTGAGACAAATTTAAGGAATACAATATTAATAATGACGTCATATATCACAGGTAGTTTTTCTGAATCAATCCGCTGATTTAGGGTGGTTTTTTTAAAATTACATTTAAAACGTTACACTTCTGACACTGTTCACTAATAATAATTTTCTTTAATTCTAAAACTTTGACAACATTCCATACAAATTCATGATCAAAAGATTACTAGAAATGAAACCCGGAAAAATAAATGAACTTAATCGACAAAAAAAGCAGCTGCAAACTGCGTATGACTGCGTGGAGGGGGGCAATAAAAATCTAAGTCACACTCCGGAAACAAGCAAGGAACCATCCCGTCAATACCGATCAAGGAGCCAAGGGCAGTGGCGGATTTAATATTTACAAAGTAAATTATTTAATAAATACCTACTGTTATCCATTTATTATTCAAAATAAGTTGTAGATATTAGTGCAGCAAGAATTCGAGATTAATAATAAGAAAAGTATTAACATAAATCCATCACTACCTGAAGGAAAACCGAAGAAAAACCCGGTCAGTATGGGGCTACAGAGATAATGTACACAACCGTGTCAAGGTAGCGTAGTTAGAAATAAACTTTATTAGGTTTAAAAATATCTAACCTAATCAGTGTCAAGAGCACTATAACAATGGCGTGTTAAAGTATAAGAGGAATGAACATCATTTGCATCATCCGAAATCGCACGGAAAACCATATTTATTGGGAGATTGAAGCTTTCATTAAATTCCTCCGGAAACGCAAGATACGAGAGCAGAGTGACTGCATGTGTGGATGAGCGGAGGAAGATGAGGATTGTGAAGAGTGCGGTAAAGAGAGGGATGGGTATTTAAGGCGATTGATGGAAGAAGGAATAAGTGACAAAAACAAAAAGGAGAGAATTAGAGAAAACAAAGACGCGGTGTCAAGACTACAAATATTATGTGTCCAAAGTGTGTATTATACGAGACATATTGAAGAAAGAACTAGAAAAGAGTAGTACATAAAGAATGTTAACTGAGGGAAAAAGAGGAAAGAAGAGAAAAAAATAACCAGAAGAATGAGAAGACACGGATTATGAGACATAAAACGGGACAACAATGCAAACTACGTAACGACCGCAAAGACAGGATACCACATGATGCATATCGTAATATTCTAAAAGGTGAACGAAAAAGGAATCAGGAGCTCTGCGGTCATAATGACTATTGGCCAATAAAAAAAATTAACATAAAGAAATCTCTAAAATTGCGGTGAACCACACTGCCAGGTAACACATTAATTATGTTGTTTTGAATGAAAATACGAGACGGGACCGAGATTCTCATTAAATTCTTTTATTAAAATCAGTAAATCCTTTAACATTATAGAGACTATAACGCATTAGAAAGATGTATAAAACTTTCACGCATAAAAGAAAAACGAATCGAAAGATGTATTAAATGTAGAGTGACCATTTAGAGTAAATTAGTTTATCATCATCCATGTGGTCATACGCAGTTTGTTACCGTTTTTTGACAATTAAGTTTGTTTTTTAAATTTGTTTGTTTAAGGTCGCTTTTCAACATCTCAGATCATCAGCGACCACAAGAAACATTACAGTTACATGGCTACATAAATAGTTACAATGAATGAGATGAAATCACTGGCAACAAACACCACAACAAAAACCATATTGAGAAAAAACAAAAACAAAAAAACTTAATAAAACATTAATTAACTTGAAAATAAAACAAATTTTAAATTAGTTTATCAAGTTTTGACTGTTTAAAAAGTCGTCGCACTTTCTAGCATCCACTAAGCGTTTCGAATATATTAGAAATGTCATTTGGTATATTAAAGGAATGTTTTTGATTTCTGAGGTCATGTCACTGCAAGATGAGGTGTGGGGTCGACATTGGTTCTCCACAAAAGGGGACAAGGCTCTGCGTCCGTCTTCTTCATCAAGTGGATGTGACAGAGGTTGAAGTGACCAATCCGCAACCTAATCAAAATAGTTTGGTCTCTTCTTCCCAAAGTGAATTTAGGGAAGGGACCTTCTGTAGCTGATTTTTTTTACAAGATGTAATTTCGTAGATTTAGATTTCCATTCTAAATCCCACTGTCTCAAAATTATTGTCTTCAATAGTTCGTTAGCATCTTTTAAAGTTTTCTAAACACCATTTTCTATTTCAGCTATAAAAAGTTTATTTATTTATCAAGAAGAGAGAGAAATCATATTCTGAGTGAGAGATTGAAGGGATGAAGAATCCATAGAACCCGTGTCCAACCCTCGTCTTCCTTCCTTCAACTTGTGCGGATCTCGTTAGTTAATTGTAGCTGGGAGTCCGGCGTCGCCTGCATCTGATGCGAAATTTCATTAGCGCTCGTCGCGTTGAGCTCATCGGCGCAGATACGTTTATTAGTTAGCCTCCGGCGCAAATGTCCGTGACACGTGACCTTGGACGTCGCTATGTCGCCAGAGCAACGGTGTTATCTTTCATGTCACAAGAGGTCATCCCTCTTCTCTCGGACGAAAAACATTCGCGTACAGAAACCAGGTGACCAAGCTACTGTCGGTGAAAATTACTTACGAAACTACGTCTAGATACCCATCCTGACCCGGGTTTTTTCTCCGTTTTTCCTTCCGGTAGAAGCGGATTTTTTATAAAGACTCGCTAGGCTCTTCCCTAGAGGCGGCATCTATTGAAGCAATTAGTGATATTTAATAGTTACGATTTATCAACAATACTTTCCCAATGATTTATAACTTGATAATAATACGTACTTGTGAAATGACTTTTTTGGCTTTTATTAAATACAATATTTTTTGGTATTATGTGAATACTATAACACGTGTCGAAATATTTTTCTCGTTGGGAGTATGTTGAAATGTTAAATCCGCCTCTGCCTTAGGGCCCTTTATCGGAATTGATGGGATGGTCCCTTGAATGCTTCTGGAGAGAAAATTAGTTTATTATCCTCCACGTGATCATGTGCAGTTTGTAACTACGTTTTTGACAATAAAGTTTGTTTATTATTTATTTATTTATGAATACACTGACTTTAAGAATTATCCAATAATTACTTTAAGCACTACTGTTTACATATCAAATTTGTACAATCAACCAAAAAGAATAAAATGTTTTCCGCAACCGTCTTCTTGCTTCTTCGAAATAGGAGCACACGTGAAGTGCAGTGAAGTGTAGTGAGGTGAATGGAATACAAGTGTATAGAAAATGCTCAGAGTGAATAGTAGTGTAGTGTAATGATATGAAGTGTGCACGATTCTGTGTTGCTAAACCATTGCAAAAACTAATTCTCCAAATGATCAATATGCTTTCAATACAGGTAACTCAATTATTAACTACAATGTAAAAGAATTTATTGATTTTAATAAAAGTTAAATTTGTCTTGTACTTTATCACGCCATTGCTGTAGTACTTTTAAAATAACTTTTAACAATTTCAAAACTATTTTATTTCATGATTGATGTGTCTTTTGATTCATATTAATTTAGTTTTATCTGTACTCATTTGGCACGGATGGGGTACATTAATTCTGTAACCCCATCCTGACCCGGGTTTTTCTCCGGTTTTCCTTCGGGTAGAGGCGGATTTCTTATACAGGTTCTCTAGGCTTTTGTCTAGGGGCGCGTTTATTGAAACAATAAATCGTGAATTTAGTGTTACTTCAATTCTGATTATTTGTAAACACTATACTCAGAATAATCTATTGTTCGATAATCATTCGTACATGTAAAATAATTTTTTTGTGTTAAATTACAAACATATTGACATTATATATGTATTATAACACGTAGCTAACTTTTTATCTTATCTAGGAATTTTTGCTGAAACTTTTGAATCCGCCTCTGCCTTAGGGTCCTTGATCGGAATTGATGGAATGGTCCCTTGCTTGCTTCCGGAGAGTAAATTAGTTTATTGTCCTCCACGTGGTCATACGCAGTTTGCACTGCTTTTTTGACAATAAATAAATAAATAAATTTATAACTATAATTTTTATCCATACATTTTATAAAACAAAGTCACTTTTATGCCTGTCTGTCTGCAAACCTTTTTGTCATCTAAAAACTCAAGAACCGCTCGTCCGATGTACGTGATTTTAATTCATAGATATGTTCTCTGGCAAGCTTTTAGTATTTATTTTGTTACCTTAGGTAAGTAATAACTATAATAGACAATCAAGTCTGGGAAAAATCAATCTTCGGAGACATATTGGTTTACGCTGCCTAACGGTTCGAGGTAGGAGACAACTATGAGCAGCAATATTGTTCGCACTAAAGAGTTCTACAAAAACGTCCGCAACCGCATATGTCTAAGTACTAATTATCAAAAAAAGAGTTATTAAAATAGAAACGTAAAAATACTTCAACTTTGAGACCAATTCAAGTAGGTAAAAGTAAATCATCATCAAATTAAATTCATTCTAGTTTTAAGTGCAAGTATAATGCATGATGAAAATTTTTTATCGTAAAATTTGTACGAATTGTTTAAATTTTACCAGCGTTTTAGTACAACTAGCAGCCGCCGTTATGTAACATGTATTATACAAATATGATGTGGAGTAATTTTACAACATCTTTATTAGTATGTATGCAGTTCCGAAGAGAGCTATTTCCTGAACATCCCTTTCAAGCGGTGTACCGCGAATCATCGCCAAGTTCTAGGGCATACCGCAAAGTACCAGAACCCCAATGATTATGGGGATGACCTCTACCTTCATTTTCCACATACGGCTAACCTCAATAGCAAGATCTTTGTTTTTAAGGCGTTTCTCAGATTATTTGTCGTCTATATTTTTGTGACAAGGGACAGATATATCTATTAACAGAACTGACTTTTTCTCTGTATCCCTTACAACTATGTCTGACCTGTTTGCGAAGATTGTTCTATCCGTGTGTATCTGCTGGTCGTAAAGCAAGGTTACATTGCCTATAGTCATCACTGGATTTGAAGCATGTTCATACCATTGTATTATTATATTATTATTTTATAGTTGAAATTTGTTTTCTCAGCATACGCTGAATGATAATGGCACGGATCTAGTGGCCAAGTGGCCAGTTCCCTTTCAATTTTCAAGAAATAAAAACTTTCTAACAACATGGGGTGTTGCAATAATGATGGCTTTCTGGAGAGATGTAAATGTGTATGGGAAAATTTAATGTTTTTAAACTAATGTATAGTTTTTGGAATGACTGTTTTACAGATATTACTATTGGGACTATATGAACTTGTTTCATCTTTTAAATTGTATGAACTTTCTGAGATTTTGAAATTTTCTCAACTTCTTCTTCTTCTTCTTCTTCTTCTTCTTCTTATTATTATTATTATTATTATTATTATTATTATTATTATTATTATTATTATTATTAGGTAAGATTTTGGGCTGTACGAGCACAAGAGCACCTACACCATTTCTCTTCAAAGAGACACCGATAGTTTCGTAACGAAGTGACTCATTCGATAAAACAGTTTATCTGAGAAGCGAGTTTATCGCAAAAAAGCACTTGCTTGCCTTAATGGCGTATTTGGTCTCTAAGCGAAATCAGACCTCCACATCGCTGCCATTGTTTCCAGCGGCAAAACGCTACAGCACTTCGTCACGGCTCCCTTTGATCGCCTGTCCGTAACATGCCATTCATTCCATTTGTGTTTCCCTTAAAGTCACAAGTCATCAGCGTGGTTCCTTCTTATCGCAATCTCTTTCGTAATCTTTGCAGCACATAACTCTCCTCGTACTAATGTCACCTCCAAGCGACATTATGACTCTCCCTTACGAAATGGACGACATATTTTGTTTTTCATCAAGCGAATTACAGTTCGTGTCGCAAGGCGCTAACAGCGGGCATTGAACTTTCTTCTTTGGGGGCAAAGAATGAACTCTGGTTTTTGTTCCATTTTTCTGGATGCAGAGGTGGCGAAAGGGAATCAAAAGTGTGTGTGTGGAAGGGGGGGGTAAAAAATATTGACGATTTTGATTTAAATGACATTTTCTGCATATTTCCACTACGTGTGTTTTAAATAATGAAATAAATCAAAGAAAAGACAATTGGTGTTTACCACATCAAATATGGCGAATTTTTAAAATAATTCTCAGATTTAGACAGTTGAATCGAAGTTTTTATTTTTCCTAAAAAATGTGGGGTGGGGGCTGATGGGATGGTCCGGAGAGAAAATTAGTTTATTGTCCTCCACGTTGTCAGATGCAGTTTGTAACGGCTTTTTTGACAATATATTTATTTATTACAAATCTTTTCGCCAAACTTTATCTGACAATTATTAACATGAGATGGACGACATTGGAATATGACAGCTAGTACTCTCCAACTTCATTTTGTGTTAATTATTTCGTGCATTTATTTCACCGAACGAAGATATTCATTTTAAATTCTTTTGTAATATCGTCGTTAAATCGATAATAAAACGAAAGTACAAATTTTGAGGTAATCCTGCTCGTTTGGGAATGAGAGACGAGAGTTTTTGGACGAGTACATGAAGATTCATATGATTCTCACACGAAATTTACAAAAATTAATAGAAACGGAGAAAAAGTACATTGTATTTTCAAATTTATGTGTTTGAGTCGGGTAATCATCAATTTTAGAAGACAACAGATTGATGACAAATGAAGAACTATGTGTAAGGGACTAAAATATACTCCATGTCATGTAACTTTGCCGAAAATTATGCAATATGGCTACTAACACAAATTGCCAACTTTTACGAATTCAATTTTTTTGTGGGGTTTTACGGCTCGTCGACATCAAAGGTCATTGGAGCCCGAAAAACTTGTACAGGTAGGGAAAATGCAGTTACGCAGTAGGGAGAGCCAACATGACTCTCCCCGCGTGAGGGACTCGCCGAATGACTCAACCCTACCCACTAAAAACCCTCCTGATTTACAATACATCAAAACATATATCATTACATCAAAACATTACAACGAGGAAAATGAAAGATACCCTAGCCCTAATAGCGTCGGGATCGAAAAGGACAAGAGGTGACCAAAGAAAGGTCAGGAAAGAGAATGGAAGGAGCCTTGCACAAGTAAGTGGAAACCCCGTGTTTGCCAAACACGAATTCAAGTTATATCCGAATAAATATTAATAGCGGTCACAAACGTGACTATTTGCAGTAAAGAAATACAATTTAATAACACAACAAACAAAAACACAAGGTAATATTCGTTCCACACGCTCGATGCAGAAAGAACTGAATAGCGCCACAAAAGCAAGTACATTGAACTGATAACCGATATTGGCGATAGATTTAAGTTTAAAGAAATTCGCATGTCCTGCCAACATAACGTGACGTACAAATATTATTGCTCTTATGGACAGAGGCAAAGTAAAAGCGTTGGCTGCATTGAGTACAAGCGCTGCACCAACATCAAGCCAATTAGACTGACAAAAAATATCAAATAAATTAATAAATAATTAATTGTCAAGAGAACTCTTACTAACTGCCTAAGACCACATTGAGGACAATTAAGTAATTTACTAATAAACAGTGCGTTTCCGTTCATGTTATTTTTTGTTAAGTTGAATTTTCTCTTAAAGCAAATAAATAAGATTTGGAGTATATGTAGTGTAAGAAACCCTTTATTGATTCCGCTTGACAAAATAAATAATATCCTTGCATCCAAAATCTCTGACCCATCCTTACATCTCGTGTGATAAATACTGCGACAGTAACGATGATTTCCGGATAGAAATGATTCATTTGGAGAAACATTTAAAGCAGAACCGATGGCCGCATCTGTTCGCAATTCTCGTCACATCGATCGGAGTGAACTTTGGTATATACGTATAGCGAGCCATTTACGACTGGGCACAATCCCATCCGTATCGTTACACTGGGGGTTTCGGTTGCTGCTGCACGATCCCACCATCGCACAGTGGACCCAAACGCAAACCTGGTAATTTTATACTAAAGTTCTGGAATTTACAATGTTGATCTATTTTGAGCGCCTCGACTAATTAATCTCAGGGTTCCACAATATTTCTGGGGTTCGCATTTTTTTAGTGAAGGGAAGGGTCATACAATGGTTCCACTACAGGAAAACGCTATTGACAAATAAATCCATTAAATTTAATCACCATTAGTCTAGTACAATAAAACCCTTCATGCTATTCCCCTCAGAAGAAACACACATTAATGGTAGCCAACCATAACATAAACACTAACAAACATTTAAAATCTCTCCCTCAACAAAATAAAGATACACTGCATCTACATGACGTAACTCTACCAACCTTTAAAATTTCTCTCTCTCAACACATTAAAAATACACTGAATTTAACATGACATAATTCTACCAACATTTATTAATAACTACTAGAGATAATTAGGCGCATGTCTAGCGATAATTGGCCCTCTTTGCACTGATCAAGTCAACAGTTCGAGTCCTCTTTTATGACGTATTCCACACTATTCTTTACGCGCAAGCGCATTACGACGTCGGTTAGACATCACCAACCGTCGTAAAAATACCTCTTTAGATGACCAACCACGGCAGACCGTGGAGAGTAATGTCCTCGCAAGGTCGGCCAGGCTCCGATCTCGGGCGATCGCTGACGGTGTCGTCAGCGACGGCTACCAGAAGTCACTCCTTTCATTATCTGTTGGCTCGGGGCCTTTAAGCGCAGCATCGGCCTGACTTCGTTCACTCCGAATAGCCACCCGGAAATTGTTCGCCCGTGGCTCGGATCGGGAACAATTTACCAGATTTGTCCGATGCTAAAATTGACACGAGCGCAGCATCTTCAGAAAATGAAGTGCTGGTGTTTAGTGCGAAATCTCGAAATACTGGTCTCAGAGTATTAACGCAAAAATGTTCGCGAAGAAAATCTCTTATAATGTCTTCGCGCAAAAAAATCTCGTGTTCTGTGATCTGGTCTGATATCACAAGTTCTACAACTCCAACAAGTTACAACAACGAGAAGCGACGAGGCGAAGCTACGAGAGCTGAAGCAAAAAGCTAAAAGATCGTGATAATTTCATTTTTCATTCCTTAAATGGTCTTCCTCCTACACCTCTCTTTCCACTTCCAAGTCTTCCAAATTTTGAACTTCACGTGACCGAAAACTTCCAATGCCAAAACGGTTCCCCCTTCTTAAGCCTAAATTCTGATTGGGAATTTTGAATGATTTCGAATAATTTCCAACGCTCTTTTTTTCCAACGATTTTTTTCTGACAAGTCAGTACTTGCCTCTCTACCCCTACCTCCTTGGTTATACGGCCCAGAAGGGTCGTCTCCCCCGCCCCCTCACACTTGCCATTTCTAAATAGCTATAAATTTTCTCTTCTACAAAGGGCTCTTGGCAGGTCAATGCGCCACTGCCAGATGGATTTTTCC
>NNCF01129394.1:82001-101072 GCA_002313205.1 Laupala kohalensis
TATATATATATATATATATATTTATATAAAGGAACGATATATTCGAGGATTGGTCATCAATAAAATATTCTCTTTACAACGCCAACGCTTCGGCAATTTATTTCACCTTCATCAGGGCTGCATGATATGGAACCACACCATCATCATTCACCTCCAGCCATAACCTCTAAATACAACCCACTGAATCTCTTCAACCTTCCTGGTCTACATCAAAAACTGATGGCCCCGATGAAGGAAAATTGAATTGCCTAAACGTTGGCGTTGTATAAAGAATCTTTTGTTGATGACCAATCCTCGAACATATCGATCCATTATATATTTTAAGTAAAGTTTTATCGAGTAACAATAAATCGTGAATTTAGTGTTTTTTTCAACTCTTATGATTTTTTAAACACTATACTCAGAATAATTTATAGTTCGATAATAACTTATACATATAAATTTACAAACATATTTGCGTTAAATTACAAACATATTGACATTATATATGGATTATAACGCGCAGCTAACTTTTTATCTTATCTAGAAATGTATGCAAAAAATTGTTGAGTCCGCCTCTGCCTTAAGGCCCTTGATCGGAATTGATGGAATACGTCCCTTGCTTGCTTCCGGAGAGTAAATTAGTTTATTGTCCTCCACGTGGTCATACGCAGTCTGTAACTGCTTTTTTGACAAGTAATTTATTTATTAGTGTTGAATAGCGATATTTCCATCGTTAATGAACACAAGAAAATCAGGGAAAGTCGAAAAATGAGTTTCTTTTGTAATATGTCTATAACGAAAATGTTTCGTGCAACCAAAATCGAATATAATGAAGTAGACTCGAGCCTTTAAATATTTTTATGGCGTTATAATTTATTTGTATGTCTATAACAAATTTTCAATTCGTTAGATTTGATAATTTTTTAAAAGTTTAAAGCATTTTATTTTCACGAATCAATTCAAAAATGTTAGTTTCTCGTGAAGGAAACGTTTTGTTAACTGATGATTTTTTAATAAATTATATTTGAAAGTGAGGGGATCAAAATTTCGAGACGCGACGAAAGTTCATTCCTCAATTGCTTTCGAGATTATTCCAATGAACCCTCAACCAACTGTTTGAGATAATGAGACGTGTCTCATAATCTGTTTTAGAGTAGAGACATCGGAGTAGAGACTAATATGTTTTATGAAGCTTTAGATGTAAAATAAGTAAAATGGAAGACTGATATGAACTGACGAGTAAATTTGTAGAGTTAATTTTACGTACTAAAGAAATCGAATTAATTTAACTTGATGTTTCTTTTGTACCATGAGTTACAGGTTTCTGGAGGTGAAAATACCCACTTGTAGTTCTATGTGTAATTTTAATTTGTAATTTTTAAGTAACAATTTATCTATTTTGAGTTAAAACAGTTATTGTAAATTAATTTCAATTTAGCGTCAAAGCGAGTGTACCTCTTTCCTTTTTTCTTGCAAGGACTGCCCTCAACTCTGACATCGAATTGATAAAATACATGTTTTGCTTCAGTTTGCCGCGTATACTGGCAATTGCGGCTAAAGTATATTCCTATCAGTATTTTGTAAGTTTATTGGGCATACTTGTGAAAAGGAATAAATTATTATTATTATTATTAGTTGGGATGGTTTTACGTGTCACTTCCTGGAAGATCTCTTGAAAATTTTACCTATTTTCTACACTGGTTTTCTGTTCTTGGAGTTTTTAAGATGTATTTTTATCAGCAATTAAAAATATTCAGTTCTCTTTTTAGCATATAGACCTATGGCTATTCGTATTTCGATCGCAGGGAGTTTTTTTATATTTATTCAGTTCTCTTCTACTACCCGTATATTGAATTTGTCAAACATATTATGTAGATATGGAAGAGGAATATTTATATAGGAATGTTCACATAAAAATACAAATCTTGACATGAGACAAGTCATGTCCTACACGCCTCCACGAAGGATACCCACGAGTGTCTTTTCTTTTATGAAATTGTCTCATGATTATTTCGTATATATCACGAAGATGTCAGACAGAAATTTGTTTCATGTCACATCGATTTGTTTTCACGTTTTTCTTTGAAGATGTAAAAGTTTCTTTCAACTCTTATCAATAAAAAGTAAAAATAAATAAATATGAATTCACTTTAGCTAGGAATAATATATCATGCTGAACCGAAACGTTGGGAAAATGCGTTTCTTTTAATCAGAAAATATTATAATTCCCTATTATTACGTGATCAAGAACTTATAAATATAAAAACAACAACAATTTCTTCAGACTTTTCCTCATTACCGTCTCTACTGAATGCTACAAGAATATTTCCACAAATAAAAGAAAAACATGACACAAAGAACAGAGACACACACACACAAAATATGGTCTTTTCCAAAGACTAAGCATACGTATCAGAATCCAAATTCAGAATTGCTCCATCACCCGTAGCTTTTTAATCAGTATTTTATATTTTGTATTATTCGTATTTCCGTTTTGGGACTCAACAAGTGAAAATATAAATGGATTCATAGGTAAAAGAAATGGAATAGATCAATTTTTGTTTGAGTGCCCGTGTACTTGGTATTTGTGGAGACGTCAGGGAAGAGATGGATTTGAGACAAAATTCCTGTTTTCCTGTTCTCATCAGAGCGATATTTTTCATGTCAAAGAAGAGCATTCGCTTATTGTTTGGGAAATAGGACGAAAAACGCTTCCCCACCTCTTAGGCTCCATCTGGAGCACGGAAGCTCCAAAGATAGTCACTGTCGTCACGGTGACTAGCACCGCGGTGGCATGACGAGTCTTTTGTGGATTCCTATTTGCATTTCGTATTCGGAGGCGTAATGGGTTTGCCAGACGATTTATTGAGGGCAACAGCATCGACTAGCCTCCAAGGGCAAGAGGTTAAAGGGCTGAGGGGGTGCGGGGTGGCACGCCAAAGAGAATAACTCACGGTCCACATCCCATGCCGTGACTGCAGTGACACCCACCCTTTCGCTGTTCACTCACTCCGCTCGTCTCGGAACTCCACCCCTTCTCTACACACTCTGATTTGCTTTATTTGGTTTGTATTTTCACGTTCTAATTCTAGCCTTTCTGATGCTCCTTTTTCTTTCAAAATATTAATTCTACGAACGAAATTCGCGATTTAATTTCATTCACGGTAACCATGAAATATAAAATAAGCTCTCAAAACGAAAAAAAAATAATAATAATTCTTCACATACACACATACGATATTGGACATCATCGCCAAACTTGAAAATGGACACTCCTGGAGCCAATTCGTAAAGATCCGAAGAAGAGATATTAAAAATTTTTCGATCAATTACAATACTTTTTTTTACACACTCTGTGTAATTGCAAAGTAAAGAGAAGTGAGGGAGGAGTCTAAAGACCATGTGCCCCCCCCCAGGGGACTTACGTCTAGTGAGTACGTGTTTGGCGAACACGGGGCCCCCAGCTGTGTCTGGCATTACTTCCACTTACTTGTGCCATCCTCCTTCCTTTCTCTTTTCTGACCTTCGTTGTTGATCACCTCTCGTTCTTTTCAATCCCAACGCTATTAAGGCTAGGGTATCTTTCATTTTCCTTTTTTCTTCATCTTATTTTCTGTCCTACCCCTCATTTTTTGTCCCCCCTTAATCTTTGTCCCTCATATTATGTGCACCCCTCATTTTTGCCTCCCCCCTCCATTTGATATATGTTGTGAGATATGTTTCAGTAGATATGGCTGAGTCATTCCGCAAGTCCCACACTTGGGGAGAGTCATGTTGGCTCTCCCTAGTGCGTAACTGCATTTTCCCTACCTGTACAAGTTTTTAGGGCTCCAATGACCTTTGATGTCGACATGAACCGTAAAGCCCCACAAAAAATCTAAAGACCATGTGAAAGACGAGGAGTCAATGCCTTGTGCATTGCGAGATTTTAAACGGCATGTTTACATAAAACAATCATATTTCTTGACTACATCTCCATTCACCAAGGTTGAAAATAAAAGAACTGATGAGAAATAGTTTTTATGGAAAGCTTAATCCACAACGAAGAAACAATATGGCATTTTATGAAGCACTTAATATCAAACTCTATAAATACAAATTCGAGGTTGTACAATTTTACTATTACATTATTCCTTTTTCAGATATTCACGACTACTTTAATAAAGCATTAACTATTCCATTCACCAACGTTTTAATTGAACACTGGAAATAGGAAAATGCTATAACCGCACCTTTTTTTCATTTAAAATAACGTAGTAGTAGTAGTTCATTCGTATTTACACAAAAAATTCATTCAATTTTTAGGTCTTTCTTAAATGTAGATTCGATATGTATCTTTATTCTAAAATCAATTTCCTCGGATTAAACCCAAGTTAACGAGATCATTGTCACCTACTTCCTAATAACGTTACTCAATATTTCCTCACACCTTTTTATGGTTGCAATACTTTTGTTTTTCAATAAATGTACCGGTTAAAAGCAAAAAAAAAAAAGAAGGAAGTTTAGTAGGAGAGGAAATATAAAAAATACCAAATTATTACTTTGCTAAGGAATAGTAGAGAAAAAAGCTGAATTTTAGAGCGTTTCGTTCCACGACAAATTCTCGTCAATATTAAGCTCTTTACTTGTCTTCTGCAACCGCCCGTGCATTTTGTTCATTAGTTTCACTCCTACACTTCGTTAAAGACGTGTTAACGTAGAAATATGGGTTTCACTCTGGCGGCAATTACAGGAATTTTCTTCTTTGGTGACGTGGTGCAGGGGGGGGGATGCTATTCGACGACGTTGCATCGTGCATCAAGGAGTAGCGAGCGAATTTAACGAGAACGGATGGTAAAGGGAGGTGGAGGGGTTAGGTATGGAGTTAGTGCAGCGCTCCCCACTCCAAAAACCAAAACAGGGGATTCCCCCCAGGGCGAGCTCTGGTCTCCTGTGCGTCGAATAATACGAAAAGAGGAGAGTGAACGAAAGAAATGAAGAGGGTGAACGCACTAAAAAGAAGTTACGATGTAACGAGAATGAAAGCGAGGAGTAAATTATGGTGCAAGAGAGAAAATGAGAGAGAAGAGAAAATTGAAAATAAGTGCATAAGAATTGATTTTCTCGTTCAGGGCTCTTTATTGCGATTGAGTAACAATGGAAAGAAAATTGGGTGAGAATTGAACAAAAGAAGACGAATCCAAAAGTGAATGACGCTATCAATATGACAAATGAAGAGCGGAGCGAGACAAAATGACGACAGTAATCACAAACGACATGAAAATAAGGGAACAAATATAGGGACCAAACACGAAAATTAGGCAAACAGAAGGAGAATGAAATCATCAATTGTCTCAGCGGACAACATCAGCAATTTTAATGTAGCGGAATAACTAAATATATACCAACTTATATAACATAGGTGAATATAATGGAAGAAACTAATACAAGCTGATGCAGAGATTACACGGAGAACAAATGTACAGTGTAATGGTAGGTTACTCGGAAAGTCTTCCAAGAGAAAGATCGTATCAAAAAATGTAAAACTTACGAGACGATCTTAACGGTGGGTGCAAAACACTTATCTGCTGAAGAGCTCGTACAGAAGGACTGTAAAGTAGAAATGAGGTCAACAAGGCAAAGGTGGAACGAAGAGAAGAACACGGGAAGAGGTGAGACCAACGATAACTCGTGGGAATGTAATAACTATGTTCTTTAATAATGTATCTATTTCTTTATCTAACGAAATTTTTATTTTACTTGAAATACAATGTACAGATATGTATAATAAAATACGTGAAGTAAAAAGTAATTTTTATTTTTGACGTGAAAATGTCACAAATTTAAATCAGTATTTTTAGAACAACATTCTTTTTCTTTTTCAAAGGTGTACCTTGTTTTAAAACCTGATACTAATTTTATCATTAAGAACTCGAAAGTCGCAGGAATCCTCTACTAAGGACCTCTCTTATCTGTAAATGTAATATATTTGTTCACAAACGGAAGGCGCTAGAGAGCTCTCGTGGAAATTATGGAAGGAAAAGTGCATCATTAAGATAAAGTTATGAAGAGATGAGACAAAGAATAAAAAGAGAAAGAGAGAGAGAGAGAGAGAGAGAGAGAAGAAGAAGAAGCAGGTGTGTGGGTATAGGGAGGGGTGTCCGAGAGGCTGCACGATGAGATAACTATGTTTACATTCTGCTACGTGAGAAATTTATCGAAGGGAAGAAAAATTTGTTTGCATCTCTCTCGCTCTACTTCAGGGGTGAACAAACGACTCGAGAGCTAAGATTTTGTACAAAACTATTTTAACATTCTCGCTAAGCCGCGCGTCTTTTATTATCACCTCAGATATTGTCTCCCAGGTAGCGCTCATCGTGCTTAATTGTTCTGCCACTAGAGAGCACTGATGTCGGAAAACAACATGAAATTAAAAAAAAAATTATCGTAAAAAAGCAGTAACAAATTGCGTATGACTCCATGGAGGATAATAAACTAATTTACTCTCCGAACACAAGCGAGGGATAATCCCATCAATTCCGAGCAAAGATCCTAAGACAGAGGCGGATTTAACTTTTCAGCACTTTACTCCTAAGATGAGAATAAAAATACTTCGCTACGTGTTATAATATTAACAGAATACAAAAAAAATTCCTTTAATAAAACAAAAAAGTAATTTCACCAGTACGAATTATTATTAAACTATTGATTATTCGGAAAATATTGTTTATAAAGGAAATAAAGTTTGATTTATCACTGTTTTATGCCGTTACAATGATGTCATTAACATACATGTGCTTCGAAGAAAACATAGACCACGCAGTAAATTGTGTATGGTAATAGAAGAGATCAAAATTAGATATTGAGAGGAATTCGAAATCTCTCTTCCAGTACTTTAATGTAAAAAAAACCCAACAAGAATCTCGCTTGCTGCTCAAGATGGAAGTAAGAAGGGCACACTGTGTCACGTGACATTTAAATTTTAATTCAAATTAAATACTGTGATAAACAACTGAAAAATGTTTTATTCACTACCCCTGTCTAATACGCGTTCATGTAATATACTTGAAACTCTCTTTACTCTGCAGAGTAGCAATTTTCAGCGTCCACACAGGTCTAAGGGAACAGTGTTCAGCATTCTTTATCTCTATAACTGTGAATATTTTTTTTATTTGAAAGTGATTCAAGTTTGTTCTTTCTCAGGTTATCTAAAATTTAAAAATAAAGTAAATTACTCTCCAGAAACAAGCAAGAGACCATCCCATCAATTCCGTTCAAGGGTCCAAGGCAGAGGCGGATTCAAAATAGTAAAAAAAGAATTTATTTCACAAATACTTATTGTTATCCATTTACAATTCCAAAATTCACCGTGGATGTTAAGTGCCATAAAAATTCGTGATTAATTAATTATAACAAAAGTATGTATGGCATTCCCCCACCCACTGAACGCGCGCCACTACACGAATTGGAACCGAACCAACGTGGGACTTGATAATGAACACAACCGTCCCAACAAATAAACTATTTTAAATAAAAAGGATTAAAAAACGTGTATAAAAATGAAATTTAATCAGTAACAATCCTATTAAAAACAGTTACGTATAGAATACGTAATTCCTTGAGATTATATATTAAAAAGAAACATGGAATTTAAAGAATTTTTTGTAACAAAATTGATTAATGTATTAGATTATAAATACAAAATTACGAATGTGATTTAATTTTTCTCCACAAATACAACAGATTTGTCCAGAAATCCACTGAAGCGGATCATAATCAATCAACCGACGGATAACTTCCTCCAGCGTCGAGACGAATCCCAAAGGGGTGAGATACCAAACTCCACATCCACATCCACATCCACATCCCAAACTACTCACGAATCAGAAAAAAGAAAGAAAACAATCCTCAGAAAAACCCCATTGCTATCTCCCGGGAACCACTAATTAGCGGTGAGGTAAGAGTTGTATCCACCTAATTAGGTGGTATTGGAGAAATTGTCTGCGCGGAAATAACCGAGGCACGATGCCAAATCTATCGGAATAAGGAAGACGACGAGCGAAATTTCCCCGCGAGTGTAGAAGCCACCGGGGCGGAACAGCGCTGCCACCACAACGACGCTGCTGCTGCTGAAACTCTTTTCAATGAATTCACTTCTATTCCCCTGTCGAGGGAAAGACAGTTCATTAGCATCGCACTACGTCTGGAATGAGAAATAACAAGTTACGGACTCGAAAGCTGTCAGGGGTATGTTTGTGGTGGTGCTGAAAAAGGTTTTTTTTTTTCATTGTGGTATTAGTAAATGGGAAATATAAACGTGCTATGGAAGCTTATCTACATGGGGCGATAGAAGGTAGGAGTTGAGTGGTGGAGGGTTTTTGTTAGCAGGTGGGTTTACCAGCGACTAAGCCCACGAGGAGGTAAGTACAAGTGAGAGTTAGCGATACTAGGAGCAGTAGGAGGTTGATAGAGGAAGGAGGTAGTCACAGCTATATAAACTGGGACATTAATGTGAAAAACTGTCAATTTGTTTTCTCGCCCCACCTGGAATTGAACCCGGGGTGACTCAGTAAGCAAGCAAGTACGGTAGCATTGATGTACCACAGGGGTGGTTCCTGGGCCCTATCTCCTATATTATCTCTTTTCTTGTTAATTTAGAGCGGGAGCTTGTGTTGTTGTTTACTTAACACCTTTTGACTCAGTTTATGCTGAAGTATTGACGGAAAATTCATCAGCGAATGTAAGCACGTTTATATCTGTATTCTATTTATACACATAAGTTGTATAGAAGTAAGATTTTGTTTGTTTGTTTTTCTCAGACTACAAATTAATGTTATTATCAGTTATTCCTAAATAAATTAATTTAAATGTGTCTTGTAGTTACTTGTTATCGGTGTATTATTCAAGAAATTATGGTTTTGTTAATTAACCTTACAGATTGAAGTGAATTTCAATGCAGACCCCACAGATAGCCGCTTGTTGACTGCAAAGAAATTTACTGGTGAAACTGACTCATTATATTTTTGTCGCCATGCAATTATATCTTATTCGTGTAACTGACCTACAACTGGATATTGGTCAGTATTCCTAGAAGTTTAAACTGTATCTTCTTTTGTAAATGTAATGGTGGAAATAAATAACAATAATAAAATAATTATTATTTCTGTATTATTTTCAGCTGCGGATACGACGACAAGGCGTCACAATGTTACATTACACCCCGAAACAACTAAGATGAAAATACGGTACCTGAAATCGTCGGGACTAAAAAGACTTGATATGAATGGAAACGCTGACATTCCCAATTAGGATCATTAGAGGATACGTCTCTTGAGATAATAAAACAATATTTATTTTTTAGACGAGCAAGGAAAAATCATCCGATTAAGTTCTTATGGGTTGAACGTGTTTTGCATACAATGTTTGACCAATTTAGCCGAAGCATTCTCTACCTGGAAGCATGCAATAATTGTATCGATGTGTATTTAGTATACTCTCTGGAAAATAGGTCTAACGTTGTATATAAATTCACATAACTTTGATATTTTGGAGTGGAAAAGCGATATAACATTTGTCTTCTAGTACTCTCTTACGATAGACAGGGTTACCTGGCAGACAGTTAAAGATCATTCCACAATTTGAATTTATTTGTATATTAAAGCAACTAAGAAAGAAACAGAAGATAAATTAAAATTACCCCTGTCCATAAAATTATCTTTGTAATGGTTCCTCACTTTGAGGTAATTGAAGAGAGAAAAAGAATATTTACAAAAAATAAAAATAAATAAAGCTTTTAGAAATAAGGTATACTGATTACAGAAATGCAATTACGTGTACCAATTATGGAACCTCTCTGTGTCACCGTAAGAGTTCATGAAGTTCATTTAGAAACAAATTAATCCATTGAGAGCCTCGAAACGAGTAGTGTAGTGAATAATGTTACTACACAAGATTCAAAATTTAATTTTTATAATTACACTACGTAATGTTTAAAATGTCCATGACTGAGCTTCTCTCCGATACTTTAAACTTTATTGTCAAAAAAGCAGTTGCGAACTGCGTTTCACCACGTAAATACACTAAGTCAATACAATAAGTAAGTAAATAAGTCGGGGGCAATACACTAAGTCACTCACCGGAAACAAACAGGGGACCATCGATTCCAATCAAAGAGTCGTAGAGAACTAGTTTTAATATATTTAAGGAAAGGTATTATTATGGAGAAGTGAAAATGTGTCCCAGGGAATATAAAGTGATGCGGAGAAGAATGGAGATAAGTAGTTTCTATCAAACACGTTCGCAAAATTAATTTCTATATCATACGCCCACGCACATTTGTACATTTACCCATCTCACCTTATTAATAAATAAATACACGATCTTTTCCGTTGATAGAGTAGTTGTGCATTGATGTTGCAAACAATAATGTAGTTGTGCCGTTTGGCATACATTTAGAAGAAAAAAAAACATTTAGAAATTGCCGTGCATTAGAGAGAAAAATGTCGTTTATGGAAGGAACAGATTTCAGTTTTGAAGTGGACATTGAGTATCTGATAATCAAGGAAGTAGCTACATCAATGACTTAACGAACTCAAGGTAGAATTGTATACATGTGATCAGCTGAAAAAAGAGCAACTATATAAATAATTATGCACTTGTGAAGTTGTGTATTAATAATGAACGACGAATCCTGACATACAAAAATGAATAATTTTTTAGTTTTAGTGGTTTAAACCAATTTAAGTCTTTATTACAATCCATAAGCGGCAGTTAAGTTTAAAGAAGTTGATATTATTAGGAATATAGTGTGTCTTGTTCACTCCTTGTTCCTTATCTTCAAGGAGATAGGAGATTGGGATGATGTGATACCTCTATATGATATGTCCTTCCTGACGCACCTCCCCGAGGCGAATGATAGGAACGGTGTGACGGCGAATGATGAGTGAATTTTGAGGTGGATTATTAGGAAAATAGTATCTTTGAGTAATTTAGGACACGTTATATTACGTATCTTTGTTGTTGTAAAAGTAGTGAAGAAATACTTGAGAAATACAATCAAAATACACATGGGCGCTTTGCGGTTTACATGGCACGTAAAGAAAAACACTTATATCCTACTCTATGGCACTAACAAAACATCACTCTTAAAACCAGACTCCACTCCATGTTTTCTAGCATTTACTTGTGGAGAGTAGATGCTAGAAAGCGGAAGCATACCGTGGATGGCAGAATGTTCTCAGGCTACAACACCACTACACTCACACTCCTACAAAGACACTCACCGCGTCCGACGGAGCACACAACGCCTGGGCGTCGCTCGTCTCGAACTCACCTGCGAACAAAAATTAAACCAATGATGATAATAATAAATAGTTTAATACAAATAATCATCAGTAAATAGTATAGTACAAATAATATCCAAGAACTTGCTTCATGTTTGAAATGCTCAAGAGCGCATCGCTTTCGTGATTAACGTATCTCACCTCGAAAATAATGGAATATCTTTTTGTAAAATCATATAGATAAAAGTGGTGTACGCAATACAACGGAGTGATTACGCATTTAGATTTAATGTTGGCAAACCTGCATTATGTTGTGGATCGATTCACATTTGTTTTTGTTTTTTTTTTCAATTACGAATATTACATTATTTTCATGGACACAAACGTGAGTGCGTATTGCATTCAATTTATTTTGAATTCAAAGAAGGGCCGACGGAACGAGTAGACGAGTGGACCGAACAATAGTGTTGACAGTATGAACTTCATTATATTTTAGAAACTCAGATTTCTTTGATGATCCGTCCTCTTGATTGTTTGATATTACAAACATTTCCAATATGGATCAATGGACATCTATAGTAACAAAAGTGATTTCTGTGGAAATGTTTTTTTACGGAAAAAGTAATCGATAAAATGATTTGAAATTAGTCCTCTTCTTAAGGATTATTTCAAATAAAATGTAAAGTATGATTAAAACTGATGAATTAAAAGAGCATAAAAGCAACTAAATTTGTCTCCCCATCAGTAGATGTGGATCTTCACCTGCGTGACTGTTGACTGTGAAGTTCACTGCAGTGTCCGCCAGAGTTCGATTGCGTTACGTGTGACGGAAGGACAATCCACTCACGTGTAATCTACGTGACAGAATTATAGAAGCAAACTTATATAAAGACTAAACTCTTTCAACATTGATCAAAACGTACAAATCCTTGAAATAGAAAACACTTTCAGAAAAAGATTAATCTTAGAAAATTCCATGTTCGTGAATTATTAAAACAGAATGACCCTCTGCGCAATGAACATTTAAGCAACCGTTCTCCTCTTTTGTCCCTCTCCTGGNCACTGCTCTTAACCCCCACCACCCCGCCACCGGTTCATACTTACCTGTTCTTAAATAGGTTCAAACTTTCGGCACATTTGCCCCTTTGATACTAGGCATTGTCAGGCGCGTTCAACTCACTTATTTATTTCATATTTTCATTTAGTTGCAGTTTTATTTCTTATTCACTTATTCATTCTACAATAATGTGTTGCTCTGTTTCCAAAACACTTAAAACTTTATTCCATTTGAATTAATTTCAAAAATCTATAATTTTAAGAAATTTAAAATAATTTCTAATCTTCATAATTTTAACATATTTCAAATGTTCATAAACTTAACAAGAATTCTTGTACTATGCAGTCTTATATTTTTGTACTTTGTTCTATTGTAGACTGACAATGCCAACTAAGCTGGCGAAAGTAATCTCTGAATAAATATTTTACTAGAAGACGACACCACATCTTTCATTTATTCTTAAAAATAAATACTAGTATCACCTCACCGATATCCGACAATTATATAAAGACTTTGAAGAACATTGTTTTCAAGTACATAACTTAATTAAAAACCAAAGAATTTAGAGATTAATATGCGCTTTGTTTATTAAACTGTGTTAAATATTTTAATCCTACCTGAATTGTAAAATAATTTATAATTCCGTACATATCAGCAAACAATACTGATAATTGTGTATAGTTTTGTAGGTTATTTCGTGGTGTTAAATTTAATAACATGAAAATAGGGAGACACGGAACTAACCCCCCATCCAGGCCCGGGTTTTTCTCCGGTTTTCCTTTTTTTAGAAGCAGATTTCTTATATAGGTTCTCTAGGTTTTTGACTAGGGGTTCGTTTATTGAAACAAGAAATCGTGAATTTAGTGTTATTTCAATTCTTATGATTTACAAACACTACACTCAGAAAAATTTATAATTCGATAATTATTCGTAAATGTAAAATAATTTTTTTACGTTAAATTTCAAACATGTTGATATTCTATTCGTATTATAACTCGTAGCTAACTTTGTATCTTATCTAGGAACTTATGCAAAAAAAATTTGAATCCGCCTCCGACTTAGGGCCCTTGATCGGAATTGAAGGGATGGTCCCTTGCTTGCTTCCGAAGAGTAAATTAGTTTATTGTCCTCCACAGAGCAGTTTGTAGTGCTATTTGACAATAAATTTATTTATTTATTAATTTAGAATATAATTTAAGAACCCTGGGCAGGTCGGGCAAAAAAGCTAATAATATACAGAACTTTTTGAGGCATGTTTTTTAATACCTTCCGCATGGCAATCTGTAACAATTCATTGTACCAATTTTTCTTTCACTGATGATGTACATTTTTTTATGTTTGCTTAACAATAGAAATTAATAATATTTTTATTTCTTTTGAATTATTATAAAATTTTGAATGTCCAATAATGATTGTTCGCAGGGAAGTTCAGCAAGTATTTTAAGTAATTAAGGAAATAACTGAGAATTTGAAAATTCGGTGCAGGATGTTTGCGCGTAACTAATGCAGAATAAATAGTGGATTCTGCATCCAACTATCGAAGAGAGCTGAGAGTCAGCTCTTGAGCTGCAAAGCGAGCACCGAGTCTCATCGCAAACATCTCTCTGTCCCTTGGATAAAGAGAGAGAGAGACAAGGAGAGTGATTGGAAGTGCAAGGAGTGATGTTTGTGTACACGTTCTCTGAGGTTTTCCTCGGGGTAGTGGTATGTGCCCTTCAGGTTCGGACCCTTTAGCTTGGGGTGCAAGTGTTTTTAACAGTAACTAACTTTATAGTCAAAAAATACAAACTGCGTATGACCACGTGGAGGACAATAAACTAATTTACTCTCCGGAAGCACGCAAGGGACGTATTCCTTCAATTCCGATCAAGGGCCCTAAGTCGGAGGCGGATTTAACATTTCTGCATACTCCTCAGATAAGAATAAAAATAGTTCCATTCGTGTAATAATATTAACATAATACCAACAAATTTGTATTTGTAATAAAACAAAAAATATGTCAGACGTACGTATTGTTATTAAACTATAGATTACTCGGAAAATATTGTTTATAAATCGTAGCTATTAAATAACACTGAATTCGAGATTTACTATTTCAATAAACGACGCTCCTAGGCAAGAGCTTAGCGGGTCTGTATGAAAAATTCACATCTACCTGAAGGAAAACCGGAGAAAAACTCGCGTCAGGATGGGGTCGTATTATATATAATAGTATGGATTGTAATAATAATATGATAATTTATTATATTATTTACCCCACGTTTCTCTTTATTTAAACGAAACAGAATTAAAAACTGTTACGTATACAAAATTCTTCGGTCTCAATATTCAAGACAACCTCGAATGGAATTGTCACGTTGACAATCTTAATTCGCAATTAAGCAAATTGTGTTACGCATTCCGAAACTTAGTTAACGCAGTTAGTCCACGTATTTCCCGTTGCGTATATTTTGCAAACGTTTACTCCCATTTACGTTACGGCATTACCTTCTGGGGTAATTCCGGTCAGAGTATTCAAACTTTCAGAATTCAGAAGAGGATAGTTCGGATAATTTGTAAATCTCACCCCCGAAACTCTTGTAAACCTTTATTCAAGGAATTAAATATCTTAACACTTCCCTGCATTTATATTTATGAAACGGTCGTGTTTGTTATGACCGAATTACTGAAGTGCCACCCTTGCTTCATACGAAAGTCTCGTTCACGAACACAATACTCGAAATAATAGTAATATTCATCGCCCTAGAGTGACAATCACTTTTTTCCATAAAGGACCATATCATTCGGGAATCGTTCTATATAATTCCCTGCTTAAAAATATAAAAGATATAATGAAATTGAATCTCTTTAAATTCGCGATTAAAAACTACCTTCTGCACCAGTGCTTCTAGATTGTAAAAGAATTTATTGATTTTAATAAAAGTTAAATCCGTCATGTTCTTTATCATGCCGTTGCTATAGTATTTTAAAAATAACTTATAACAATTTCAAAAACTACTGTCTTGCATGATAGTTGCGTCTTATAATTCGTATTAATTTAGTTTTATGTGTACTCAACTTTGGCACGGTTGTGTACATTAATTCTGTAGCCCCATCCTGGCCGGGTTTTTCTCCGTTCTTCCTTCGGGTAGAGGCGGATTTATTATACAGGTTCTCTAGGCTTTGTCTAGGGGCGCGTTTATTGTAGCAATAAATCGTGAATTTAGTGTTATTTCAATTCTTATGATTTTTAAACACTATACTCAGAATAATCTATAGTTCGATAATAATTCTTCCATGTAAAATAAATTTTTGTGTTAAATTACAAACATATTGACATTATATATGTATTATAACTCGTAGCTAACCTTTTATCTTATCTAGGAATTTTTGCTGAAATTTTTGAATGCCCCTCTGCCTTAGGGTCCTTGATCGGAATTGATGGGATGGTCCCTTGCTAGCTTCGGGAGAGTAAATTAGTTTATTGTCCTCCACGTGGTCATACGCAGTTTATATTGCTTTTTTGACAATAAATTTATTTGTACTAGTTGGAGTCAGCGTTGATGGCTGGCTGGACTGGGTTTTATCCCGTGGGGGGAGCATTTTTTGCCACACCCCTACATTCAGACTGTCTCCCAGGCCTACTCAACCAGCTGTAGAATACGTATCGAGTCTATCCTGAAGTCTCATCGGCCGGAGTAAGCTGACCACATCCCCTCCTTCTAGGACCGAGGGCAAGAAATTGTGGAGCTCCACCCCTTGGGCACCATCGGGGCGTGTAGTAGGATAGTTTGATTGGGTAGTTACGATGTAGTAATATTATTTTTGGAAACTTTAAATATCGATAAAATGACGTATTATTTGTATAGTGGACAATATAACAAGCAGCAAACTATTTCGCTCTTCTTGTAAGGGGTTCATCTCCTGATTTATTCTTGGTTTGCGCATATGTTAAAATATTTATTCCATGTTTAATTTATCTGTCCCGTTGATTCGATAACCAATGAGACGATCGCAAATAGAACATCAGCGTAAAGAATATTCGCTTTTCCACGCAGAACGTTGCAATGCAACGTTGGGGTAACATTAGCAACACAACAGAAGAGGAGCGGGTCGGGCGGACGGTTGCAGGGAACACTACGGAACGTCAATACGAAGCTCGTAATTAAGACAGCCTCACTGTACAAGCAAGTCCCTTCCGTTCTGTTTATTCGCCATTAAAAAGTTTATTGACAAACCCCATCGCAAGATGTTAGTAAACACTAGGAGATACCCTGCAAGCATTTCATCGGGGAAACTGTCTTGTGAGCCTCGCGGTGGTAGAGAGACCCATATTGCCACGTGGAGCTCCCTCTCCAGCTCACGAGCTGAGTGCTTCGAGAGCCCTGTTCTCTCTGAATCCATTTCCTTTCATTTCGTCGAATCGCTTGCTTTCTGACCTCTTCAAGGTTCAATGAACGATCCAATCAATCCTATTCGTGAGTACTTTCCTCTCAATTTATTTAAGCACTTCTCTTTTTATCTATGCACGGAAATCCGCTTCTCATGTTTGAAAGATACATACGTTACTGTTTCAGTAGTTTTCTTACGTTCAATATCGTCCATATAATACGCTAGTAATTTCTTAATGAGCACAAAGAAACTTTCATAGTTTTACAGATATGTTTCCTCTAATTTAGATAGAACTGACGTAGTAAGTNGTATGTTTCCTCTAATTTAGATAGAACTGACGTAGTCAGTAAATAGAAAATAATAACTATTTCTCATTTTACTTCAGTAGATCTTGATGTTTTCTTTAGAATGCATTATACAGAATAATCCCGAATTCATGATGCAAACTTTAGTGGTCGGTACAGGACACTGTAACTATTATTTATTGTATAGTAATGTCCGGGCGCAAGTGGCGCGGTGAGGTGCATACACAAGGAAATGAAAGAAAAGACAAAGTGTTAATTGACAGTGTCGTTGAAAAGTGCAATGTTTACAATATCTGTTCAAAATTGCATTAACAAACTGTGATACATTCTTGACAGCGTATACATTCGAAGATGCCAAAGAGGTATTTCACGCACACGTGCAGCAGCTACGGATATTCGAGCAACTATACCATGTATTTATTGTTCTATATAATTCCCTGCACAAGAATATAAAAAAAATTATGAAATTGAATATCTTCAAATCCGCGGTTAAAAACTACCTCCTGCACCAGTGCTTCTACACTGCAAAATAATTTATTGATTTTAATTAAAGTTAAATTCATCTTGTACTTTATCACGCCATTGCTGTAGTACTTTTTAAATAATTTATAACAATTTAAAAAAGTATTTTCTTGCATGATTGTGTTGTCTTATGGCTCATATTAATTTAGTTTTATGTGTACTCAACATTGGCACGGTTGTGTACATTAATTCTGTAGCCCCATCCTGTCCCGGGTTTTTCTCCGTTTTTCCTTCGGGTAGAGGCGGATTTCTTATACAGGTTCTCTAGACTTTGTCTAGGGGCGTGTTTATTGTAACAATAAATCGGAAATTTAGTTTTTTTAAAACTCTTATGAATTTTAAACACTATACTCAGAATAATATATAGTTCGATAATAACTTGTACATGTAATTTTTTGCGTAAAATTACAAACATATTGACATTCTATTAGTATTATAACTCGCAGCTAACTTTTTGTCTTATCTAGGAACTTATGCTGAATTTTTTTGAATCCGCCTCTGCCTTAGGGCTCTTGATCGGAATTGATGGGATAGTCCTTTGCTTGCTTCCGGAGAGTAAATTAGTTTATTGTCCTCCTCGTGGTCATACGCAGTTTGTATTGTTTTTTGACAATAAATTTATCATTTATTATTATGTATTTCCCGTGTTTGTACCTCACCACGCCATTTGCGTCCATACATTCCTACTCAACAAATGATTGGTACAGAGTCCTTTACCAACCCTTAAAGTTTGTACCATGAGTTCAGGATNAAAAAGATTCACCCAGAAAAGAATGTTAGATCGCTTTTCCATCCAAAAACATCCGTTTTATATATTTTTCTAAATTAAAAAAAAACATGAAATCGAGAAAAAGTCTATAAATAAACATACAAATATTGCTCGATTCATGTTGCAGAATATTCCACAAGTAAGGAGAAGAAAATAGGTTTAGATACATCCGTGCTAGACTGTATATAATTCTAGTAGTTTTAGTAACTCAAAATGTTCTCGGTTAATTGGTCAGAGTGAGTTATCAAAGAAGTATAACTTTATCAACGAAACGTATATTATTCTGTAACATCTTTATGTCATTTTCTATTATTTTTGCAATTATCGTTAAGTACAACAAGGAGTGAAGTACATTAGTGTTTTTTTTAAATTTTGGGAAAAGGAAATTTGTACTGTTTTTTGACAATAAATTTATTATTATTATTATTATTATTATTATTATTAACAGTGATTTCTTCCTTCAGCAATCTCAATCGATATCCAAAATATTTTGTGTGTATTATATAAGTTTACGTGAATTGAGTATGATTAAAACTATATCAGGAATGTATTTTTAATGAAGTTTTCAGTGTAAATATTCTTCAATAGATAAAAAACATTATAACATACTCTCCAGCCCGTTAACGACTTCTCTTACCAATAAGAGCACTAGAACACACCATTCTGAACCTCAATTATTTAAGAGATATAGTAACTTGTAATACTCGCGCCTTTTGCCTACAGCGCAATGCAGATGTTTTGGCATACGAAAACGAAAAAATGAATTCACATTTCGAACTTGTTTCTACGTGGGGGGGGGGGGGG
>NNCF01129394.1:101087-116202 GCA_002313205.1 Laupala kohalensis
ACGAAAGCAGAGTAGTGCGGAAGCAGAGAGTGGTCAGAAAAAGTACGCCACTGTTACAGAAACTCAGCGACCATTAATTATAAAATCTCACAATGGCTTTTCCGTGTCATGTCCGTGACGATGTGTCATCCTGTCACACAGCTGCCGACGCAACTCGCCGCACAGACTGTGAGCGTATTGTGTTTGGAGAGTTCAAAGGAGTTATTTGGGATCCTAAAAAATCATCTCCTAATTAACGTCCAACAAATATATACAAAGTATATTTTCGGCAAATAATTCTTATAAATATAAATTATAAAAGGGAACAACAAATTTAAAAAATGAAAATTGAACATACATGCTATTATTTTTTCCCATTATTTCTGACGCAAATATAATTTAAACATATTTAATGCAAGATTCAAATAGAACTTTCTTCTGGAGGTATTCTCGTTTCAAATTCCCCTTCAATAGATACCCATATAATTTACATAATTTAACAATATATTTAAAGCGTGTATCATTTCGAAAATAATAATAATATCGTATAACTTAGATTGGTTTCTAAAAACGTCCTGTATGAATAATGATGCTGAGTACTAAGAAAAAAGGCATATTTATTATTGATACACAAATATCAATATTTATTACATCATTTTTTATTATGCAGATACTAAAACTATGATCATAAACAAATAATTTACAATAACAATAATCTAAACAGTTATTTTCATGTTTCATTTTGTTTCGTATAAAATGACATTTCGATTTGTCTAACCGTAACTAATAATTATAGATTAAAACATTTTTTTAATTTTATAAATTACGTCATTTCAGAGTATGATAGATTTCTTATCAATATCAATACACGTCTCAGAAACTGAAATTACTATTTGCGTATTAAAGCGACGAAAATTCTTTCGTCCCGTCTCATAAAAAAAGTTCGTTTTCAATAATAAAGTGACATCGTCGCATGTATTGAGAAACGAAAAAAACAAACAAAAAAAAAACGATGTGACGGAACACCCGCAAGCATTCATTAAAATTAATACGGGGCTCTCTAAACGCATGGGGTGAATAGCGCCCCGATTTTCTCTTTTTCTCGTAGAAAAAGGAGTACCGCAAGGGACGGAAGTATTGGACGACATAAACACTTTTTTCTCCCGCACCTTTTTGATTATCCTTTTCCTCCATTCTCGTTCTTCACTCATTCTCTTTTTTCGTCGGAGCAAAAAAAGCACGGCGTGCATTAATCAGCGAACCACGACAACAAGAGTGAAAAGGAACCTCAAAGGCTGTAAAGTTAAAAGAAGGGAGTATTTTTGATTAATTATTCCCCGTAAGTTGACAAATTAATGCGACGGTTTCTGTCTGAAGAGGTCGCTTTTTAGAAGACCACGCGTCCGACGCAACGCAATGAAAGAGTTCCGAAGAGAAAAGAGCGGAAGAAGTTATAAGGGACGAAACAAAGTGGAGAAATGTGAAAGCGAGGAACGAATTTTCTTATTCTTTTACAACTCTGCTTCAACACCTAAACTATACCTTTTCTCACTCACGATAAATCAAAGGACGGAATAGAAGGACTGTAAAATGGCGACTTTTACAAACAAAGGGTGATAGAGCACGAGGATAATGCTACAGCGCTGTTAGGAAACCCGTCCGCCTGTAAAACGAAAAAATCTACGTAAAGATATAAGTAACAAAGCTCATTGTCTAAAAAGCAATTAGGTCTTTTATTAATTACACGCCATTAATGTGAGACAAGCTCTTCAAGTTAGTCAAATCACTAAGATGTGAATAATAATGATGGAAAAAAATGATTTAATTTGTATCTATCAGTTAATAATATAGTACAAATAATATTCAAGAACTCGCTCGACTCATTTAAAATGCACAAGAGCAGAAAGTAAAAACATGGCGGTTGAATACAACGGTTTCGTGATTTATAATTCTCACCTCGGAAAAAATGAAATATCTTTGTCTGATGTCTAGTGAACTATAGATAAAAAGTGATGTAAAAGTACTACTGAAAATTTATTAGAAATCAAAGTACACTTTATCACTTTCGTGATTTACAAGTTGGTCTAATTTTGTAAATAAATGTTTTCTCCATAAGACGCAATGAAATTCAGCATCTAATATAATTGCAATTATTTCATTTAAATGACTACAGATATGTTTTTCAGTTTAAATCGTAATAAGGACTAGTTAATCTGTATATTCTTTTGCCTATTTAAGATATTTTAGTGATTCAATTCTACCTTCGCAATGTGTACTGCGCGTCAGGAATCTTCTAGAGAACCTACTCACTTTTGATGAAATTCACATGTATATGAATTTGGATTGTACTTCGGAATGAAAAAGTTTTCTGATTTGCGAGGACAATAATATTTTGTACTTTGTTAAAAACAAGAAAATATTAGTATGAACATAAAACTTATTCAAACTGATTGTAACAACACTGTAGTAGATAAAGTGCCTATTAAACAGGCAACGCATATGATAGATCAAATTCCGCGTTAGAATGATTTAAAATTTACTTTTGTAAAGATGTTAATAAATATGTACTTGTTTCAACATTTGTACGATAAATTTAAAACTCACGATTCATTTTGTTTGAACGACAAATAATTATTTTCAGATATTTTATAAAAAAATGAACATTTTATAATGATAAAAAAATGAACATTTTATAATGATAAAAAAACGATTTTGTCTTATATTTAAAAACTAANAAAACTAAAGTTTTGAAAACGAAAAATATAGTGACTTCAAATATTTTCATACGAAACGAAACCATTCACATTACCGGAAGGTCTGATATATATTTTCACAAATTTTATAAGTTATTTAAGAAAACTTCTATCTTGCTCATCACATCATCGTTATATCAATATTTTTCTGGGTAAATTCTCCCAAAATGTAACCAATATTCAAGTAACATTTGCCCGTAATATTCTTCTACAGTAAATAGAGATATGTATGTGCCAGATAGCAACTTTGTACTAACTTGGATTCCAATCTCGCAAGGGCTTACGAATAAATACATTCATTTCTCCCAGTGCACATTCAGATTTAATTTTAATGGATAAAAAAGTCACGTAGCAATCCAAAATATTTCGAACGGGATCTGCATCAAACACGCAGATCATAAAGGAACGCAGAATAGCGGAATCAGTTCGGAATTTTCCTTTTTCCTTTTGTTTCGTGAACCAACATTCTCGTAATCGCAATTTCATAAACGGGATTCATGTATCGATGATGTATTTATTTTTAAATACCTCAGATTACATAGTCGGCATATTTAAGTATTTACAAAAATTCACCTATTGGGTTGTAAGCCGCGATTTTGGGATAATTACATGGCATGATATGTTTAGTGCAACATAGTTTCAGGCAGAGTATAATTCCATCATTAACATGCAGTATATTGTGGTTTAAAACTGTTTTGAATTTCTATAAATATGTAAAATGAAATATCTACTGTTCATAATTATACAAAACCCTCGCTTAATATGTTATTATAAAAACCAAATTATTACTTTGGTATAAAAAAACAGAACAATGATTCCCTTCGAACATAATTTTTGCCACTGGCTCGACTAGTTCTTTTCATAAAACACAATTTCATGAAAACCAAGAGACCTAGACCCTATCCGTATAGTTTTTTTTAACAAATATTATATCTACCCTAAATATTAATGGTTCGTAAATGAGTTACATTAAAATAATAAGTGCTCAAACCAAGGAATATTTTGACGCAATAAAGAGCTTTAAAATAATATTTTAGAGTCTAGGACTCTTGGTTTCCATGAAATTATATTCCTTAAGTTAGTAAAATATTCCTTTAATACAACCAAAAAGGGTCTAATGATCTTGATGTTGTCGAGCCCTAAAGTCCCAATTAAAAAAAAAGTAAAACCAACTTTTAAATCGTCCTTTATTAGAATATAAATTTTTTTCTTATTCAGTTGGTCGTATTTCAGTCTAAATATATAAAATCATTTTCCGTTTAGTCCGAAGAACTTGCAGACATAGTGAGTAATCTCACGTATTGGAACTAGACCAACCGTGTTACTTTTGTATGCACAATTAAGGATATTACGTTTTACAATAAGCAATAAAATTGTCATAGAAATCATTTGAAGTATTTACAATTTAAAATTTTGTATCGTTTAAATGTTATGTTGTTCTGAAACGAACAAAACTCACACACATTGTCACCCTGATTTCAATTCTTGTTCGCATAAGGAAGTAAAAGTTTCCTGTATGCTACTTCAAGGTTGTAAAACACACGAAAGTGAAATATAATACTTCTACCTGAACTCGTTCGAATGTGTTGCATTCACACTTAGAGAATAAGACTAGAAGGTTGCACATGCTTTCCCATCCGTTTCTCCATCTGAAGTATAGATTGACAAAAATATCGTAAAAGTGTTATGTAAATGTAATTCCACTGTAGACAGAAATTGGTGTATTTTCGCATCTGCATTGCGTTTGCTGTTCTCCTACGTATTTTAACATTATCATTTCTTTCACTTCAGTTTACGAAAAGTGTATTCTACGTCTGCTTGGTCCATTTACTCCATTAAATATTATTCAAGCTTCTTGAAACTGATGTGTAAGTGTAGCAGACAGAAATTATTTTACTGCTTCTATATACCAAACTTTCAAGCGAAATATCGCTAATGCGGATGTAATGCATACTAATTGTACTTTACGTACAGACAATGTAAGTAAAATCCTTGGATTCGTTTTTGAGAAACATTCAAAACATTGCCCTTCATGGGAAGTTTCCTTTGTTTTAAAGTAAAAAAAATAGAGCACGTGCATCGACAACAAGTAAAATCTACCTTGGATACGAAATATAAATTAAATATATTTATCCGTTTACTCAGAATCGCTGCACACAGACGGACGGGCAGACAGACAGACGGTCGGATGTTACGCCAAAAACCACTTTCAGGGATAACCAAAACGGATATTTTTGTCGAAATCTCGCTTTCGAATTTTTTTCACGATTACAAAATTTTCTATATACTACCTATATGATAAAGTAAAATATTATATATTAAATTGTTATTTAAAAAATACAAATAGTTAACTTCTCTCTCGAAAGAAATTTTACTTCTCGGTTGAATTCCCTCTACTGTGTTCTTGAAGACGCAAGTGCTGTTATTTGAAAACTTGAGCTTCACTTTAAGAACGATCAAGCACAATCCCACGCTTACTGAAGCTCTAATCAAAGAGTCAAGATGACCTCGCTATTCATATTTCTATCTACGCATCCCATATATATGAAGAGCTCCTCTTCGAATATTTCCACAACGCTTGGAAGTTCCATAATGTACATTTACTCGCAAAACGCAGTATCTACTCGGACACCGTCAAGGCGATAAACAATAATAAAAAGCTATTTATTACATCACTTTGATATTTATTGCCTGTGAATAAATTAATCGCATATTTCACTTGTACATATTATAATATAAACAATCATATTATGTTCACCAACCAGTTTCTTCCAACACATGTTATATTAAATCTTCCGTCCCCTTATCAGTTCTGTCTCCTCATCAGGCCCTACATGAAGTGTGTCACTTCAACCTTGTTAACTCTATTTGTTTAATAAATTTATTGTCAAAAAACAGTACAAACTGCGTATGACCACGTGGAGGACAATAAACTAATTTACTCTCCGGAAGCAAGCAAGGGACCATCCCCTCAATTCCGAGCTAGGGCCCATAGGCAGAGGCGGATTCAAAAATTTCAGCAAAAATTCCTGGATACGATAAAAAGTTAGCTGAGAGTTATACTACTAAAAGAAAGTCAATATGTTTGTAATTTAACACAAAAATTTACATGTACAAATTATGAACTATAGATTATTCTGAGTATAGTGCTTAAGAATTGAAATAAAACTAAATTCACGATTTATTATTACAATAAACACGCACCTAGACAGAGCCTAAAGAACCTGTATAAGATATCCGCCTCTACCCGAAGGAAAACCGGAGAAAAACCCGGGCCATGATGTTCTTACTTGTTTTTATCTCCAAGACGTTGTGTATTTCACAACAATTTTTTAACTTAATTTCTTAATTTTGACTCGCGATTTAATGAGGTAAGTTACGTAACGTTTGATGATAACGATGATTAATGTACGCATTTTTCGGTTTTAATGAAAAACGAAGTTTTTATTTAGGAATTAATGTACAATGCAACCTGATGAGGGGACAGAAGTTTGTCGCGAAACGTTGTTGATAAAACACTTCTTTTAAAGATTTAATACACAGTGTGTGAGTAGAACTGGTTGGTGAACATAATATGATTGTCTATAATATAATATGTGCAAGTGAAATGTGTGATTGAATAATAAAAAGCACCAATGACTTTAGTTAACAGTTATTTGTACTCATTTTTTCACATGAATTTTGTAAAAAAGTTTCCTAGTTCGTAAAACAAGAATATGTTCCAGGAAACTGAGAGTGGACGTTCTCATTCACTGCCTGAAACATTTCTATCGCTTACCGTCGAAGGTGTTAACTGAAATGTATTAAAATAAAATAAAAAACACTTGTTCGATTAGTCAAAAGTTACTCTCGGGGTAATTCATGAAAACCAACAGATTTAAAATTTGAAGTTGGTTATCCGAAAGCATATTAATTTTAAAATTAAATCGACGACGGGTCAACAGAGCGAATGCATTCAGAGAATCAATAACTCGCCAACCTATTTTTCTTTTAAAATGTAGATATTTGTCTTTTTTTTTCATTTTCTTTGTTCTTCTACCCGGTACCCAAACACAAAGTCATTTCCAGAGTGCAATTCTCAATTTAAAACTCTCTGTCTTGTAATCATTTTCCGTGTGTCATAATTCTTCTATCTTAAGTACTATCCTTTCTAGTAGTGAGTAGTATGAATCACTTTCGGGTGTCATCCGTATCGAATTCACAGATGTTAACAGTACATGTAAATCTACAAAATCCCCCTTTTCCTGTATCATTCTACACTTATCGCCATGTAAGCCACAACGCTTCGTAACTAAATTTCTTCAATAAAGTTGGAGGAAAGAGATAAAAAATTAGAAGCTGATTCTGCCCGCCTTCCTTAATTCTGTTACAGGTCCCTTAATTCTGATGGAAGAAGAAGGGAAAAAGAAGAAAATAGTTTATATAAAAAAAACAAGAACAATGGTGAAATGTAAATAATTAATGATGTATAATATGTGAATTTGTGCAATACTTGGATATAGAGTATTGTGTATTAAATCTCTATACAAGTGTAAATACCTTTTCCTTTTCCTGACCGTTGGTTATCCGTGGTTCCCAAAGGTGCTCAACGTACACACCAGTTGTCATAAGATTTAATTCTATTATATTAATATTTGTGGAAAATTATATAAATTAAACTTTATTTTGTTTCGCCAACATTAGAATGTATTGCTAGATCGTACACGATTATGACAAAGTGCGAACGTCGTAACTGGCAAGTTCCTTAAGGGTGAATACCAGGGTATTGTAAGCACAGCCCACGGCAATTACAGGGCCAAATCACGGGCGAACGGGCCTTCAGCCGCACCAAAACTGTAAATATCAAATAATGCCATTTTAAAATTCAATACAATTCTTTAATTTCTTCCCCTCTTTCGCGTATAATAAATTAAGCCTATGGAAGTATACTCTACATTAAGACGATAAGAAACGGAAAGAAAGTTAGGCAACCGATCGAGAAAAAGAAAAAAAAAACTTTCAGTTAAGAGTTTGAAAAGAACAGAAATAGAGTCTTATCTAGTCCAGACAATCGCTCCAGGACGCATTGATACGAAATTGAAGAAAAAAGTTCGGAAAAGCAGCGGGGAAACTTAAGAGATATAATGAAGAAAAGATGGGAATTTAAGTTCTTGGTCTGGAATGTTCGCTCAGCCAGATGTTCGGTTTCGAAATTGTTTTTCCTCGAAGTTCCCCAACAGCGTTTCTTGTTCCAGGAGAAGTTTTCGACAGGATGGCAGATCGTAACTGGTGGTACAAGTTACATCCTCAGCGGTTTCTATCTTGGATATTTGCGATGCGAGTGAGCGTTACGTTAATTTAACGATGAAATCGAGATAATTTTTTTGGTAAGACGTTTAACTCAAAACTCATCTTAGGATTCTTGATTGGAATTGATGAGATGGTCCCTTTTGCTTGTTTCCAGAAAACTAAATTAGTTTTTTGTCCTCCACGTGGTCGTATGCAGTTTGTAACGTTTTTTTGCAATAAATTAATTTGTTTATTTATTTTAAACTTTCCTTCGCATAATGTTTTTGACCATACTTCCGAAATTGTTTTGATCATACTTCATGTTAAAAACTTTAACGAAAAAATGACCACATGCTCTATAATATACTCATAGCAAATTTAATAATTTTTTGTTAATATTCTAAATAATTATTAAGATTTCATAACTTCGTTTGTTACCATTTTTTTTGTCTTTTAAACCCCCAATTGAGCCATGAGGTAATTACTTTACAAATTCATAATGACATAATTATTTATGACCAATTAAAATCAACATCAACAATAAACATGTCCACAGTGCACATTAGTAAATATTGAATACATTTTCTGTCCGATCTCAAATTTAGAGATACATGAATATGAAAAGATAAAAAAAACTAGCACAGTAAAACATTTTATGGGAAATAATGTACGTATCTTTATATACGTCCTATAGAAGTGAAACTGCTCAAGACATAATTAAATGTAAAGAAACTTTATTTACCGCAGTTAAACACAGTTTTAATAACATATTTCAAATATTATGAATAAATATAAAAACTGAAGTAATAAATTATATGGGGAAATATTTACGCATATTAATGTAAGTTCAACATAGTTATGACAGCATTAAATGAGAGGTGCTATTATTTACTTCAGTTAAACATATTTAAATATTATGCGCGCGTTGACTGAAGTCAAGTTGCTAACTATTCACATAACTTGGAAATATTCACCAAATTAGATCTTATTAATTAATAATTCATTCTACTACTTTTTTAATGTTGGATGAGAACAATTATTTTGTGATTTTAAAACTTGAAAATTAATTCAGACCGTAGTTTGACTCCTCCTTTGACAAGGGTAGCATTATATTCAGTCACGTGATGCAGCTGCCTTTTCCGTTAGAACTGTATTTTCTGCAGTTTTCGGTGAATTCTTCTTGTGAATACCCTATTAGGTATGAAAGTCTTAACATCATTGCGTTTCTATTTCCATTTGCTATATCGTAATAGGGCTTTTTTCGCTATGTTCAGTCGGTACTTTTGCCAGAATATATATATATATAACAAGAACCCGCGAAAGTTTCTCCATAAAAGCCCATTGTATTTTTAAGTGAAATAATTCAANAAAGTTTCTCCATAAAAGCCCATTGTATTTTTAAGTGAAATAATTCAAAACTTTGCGCCGTAAGGATATGAAAATTCATCGCCACTGAATAGAAAATGGTTCAAACTATTATTTAAAGTAACCTCAAAAAATGTTTTAAACCTAGTCGCTCTGACGCACATAGTACCTTAAATAAAACACATTTAAGTGGTAGAGATGTTCGGAAAGTTGTGTGGTTGGGAAACATTTGAATCGCATTATGCGTCGAGTTCTCGTTTAGAATCAAATCAAAGTTGCCTTCGTTTAATTCGGAATTGGAAGCCGACTCAGTCAGATCGAAGAATAAATCGTAATATCGTCTGTGTTGGGAGCGCAAACATCTGTTGTATCCAGACAGAAATAAGCTCACTTACGACAGAGAGAAACAAGAAGTCTCTGACCTCTCGAAGCAGCGGAAAGGTGAAGCAATATATTGGGGAGGGAATTTTCAGGACTTCGATATTCCCAGCCAACAAAAATAATGTCCCGCAACGTAAAGTCTCTGGCTTCTTTTGAATTAAATTTATCTCCATTTAGTGATTCAAGAGTCTATTCCTATACTGTCTATACTGTCGGCAAAATTTTAAAGGCAAAAATCCCCACGGAGGTACGTGTATCTACGTTTGTAATGATATTTTATCTTCTCCACTGACAGGCTACGAGAACTTCTGCGTAGATAGTGTGTTCGAAATTTCTGCAGTTGAACTGACCGACACCGGTATTGTTGTTTTGTGTATTTATAGACCTCCTCAATCAGATCTTGACATATTTTTTCGGAACTTCGAAAATGTTTTAGAACATATCGCACATAAATCTACTAAATCTATCGTTATATGTGGTGATTTCAATATCGATTTCTTGAGTACATCCGACTCTGCACATTCACCAGTTAATCGATTCAAGAATCTTATCGACTCCTTCAACCTTATTACTACGATAAATGACCCCACTCGCCTCTCCGGCTCATCTCAAACATTGCTAGATCAAATTATAGTCAACAATGGAATCTCGTATCTCTCTGAAGTGTTTATCGCCGGATACAGTGATCACCTTGCTCAAGTATTGACTATTAATAATACACTAAAACCGCTTAAAATCCTTTACAAATTTACAAGAGAGTTTAATGACATAAATAAATCCATATTCGTAAATTATTTGCGTGAAGAAACATGGAAAGATGTTTACAATTGCCAAAACACCGACGACAAATTCAATGTATTTATCTCAACATTCCTAAAACATTACAACTCTAGTTTTCCCATAAAACGCAAGTTAATTAACACAAAAAAATACAATAGATGGATCACCCTAGGGATAAGAATTTCTTCAAAAAACAAACGCCGTTTATATTATCTTTCAAAACGCTATAACCAGCCACCCGAATTCCATAATTATTTTCGTAAATATAAGACTATTCTCCGAAAAGTAGTCTATGCAGCTAAAGTTATGGAAAACGACAGGCATATACTAAAATCGAACAACCGGATGAAAGCCATGTGGAATATTGTTAACAATTACACGTCAACTTCTGAAAATCGCGAAGAAAATGTTTCTTTACTAAACGATGGCAAGATCGTGTCAAATCCTCAGGACATCGCAAGTTTGTTTAATTCTCACTTCTCAGAAGTTGGTAAAATAACGAACTCAATATATCCAAATCAATGTCCTCCAATTATTACCACCCACATACCCAATTCTATGTTCACTTCCGAAACTAACGCCAGTGAAGTCATGGGAATCATCAGCTCCTTAAAAAACAAATTTTCACGAGGCATAGATGATATACCTGAGTTTATTGTTAAATCTTCGTCCCACGCTATATTAAATCCACTCGTAAATATTTTTAATAGTTCTTTATCGGAAGGGGTGTTTCCCAATATATTTAAGAGAGCTAAAGTGAAACCTTTACACAAGAAAGGAAACAAACTTAATATTGGAAATTACCGACCAATATCTCTACTACCCACTTTCTCAAAAATCCTAGAAAAATTGTTCTATAAGCGTCTTCTAGATTTTTTATCAAAATATAACATTCTCTCTGACGATCAACACGGTTTTAGGAAATCCTTTTCCACTACAAGCGCCATATTTTCCTTCTTAAACGATGTTACCACATCTCTAGACAGTGGAGAAAATCCTCAGGGTGTTTTTCTTGACTTATCCAAAGCATTCGATGTCATCGATCACGGAATTCTCCTTACCAAATTGCATTCTTTAGGCATTCGTGGACTTCCACATCAATGGCTAACTTCTTATTTAAAAGATAGATATCAACAAGTAGAAATATCCTATACTAAAAATAAAATACTTGAGCGTTGTCTTTCAGAAACAAAGCCACTTACTTGCGGAGTACCCCAAGGATCAATTCTCGGCCCTATACTCTTTTTATTGTATGTGAACGACATGTCATCATCCACATCAGATTGCAAAATGGTTCTTTTTGCTGATGACACTAATTTACTATGTAAACACGCCAATGCTCAAAAAGTTTTGTCTAACCTTTCGACTTGGTTCCATGCAAATCGTCTCATTGTAAACACTGACAAAACAGTGTCTATGTCATTTCACAATAGTATCACAAAATCTTTACCCCAGGTTTCTCTTTCTTTAAACGGAACACAATTAAAAACTGTTACAAATACAAAATTCTTAGGTCTCCATATTCAAGACAACCTCAAATGGAATTGTCACATTGACAATCTTAATTCCCAATTAAGCAAATTGTGTTACGCATTCCGAATCTTAGTTAACGCAGTTAGTCCACGTATTTCCCGTTGCGTATATTTTGCAAACGTTTACTCCCATTTACGTTACGGCATTACCTTCTGGGGTAATTCCGGTCAGAGTATTCAAACTTTCAGAATTCAGAAGAGGATAGTTCGGATAATTTGTAAATCTCACCCCCGAAACTCTTGTAAACCTTTATTCAAGGAATTAAATATCTTAACACTTCCCTGCATTTATATTTATGAAACAGTCGTGTTTGTTAAGACCGAATTACTGAAGTGCCACCCTTTCTTTATACGAAACAGTCTCGTTCACGAACACTATACACGCAATAGTAGTAATATTCATCGCCCTAGAGTGTCAACCACTCTTTGCCAAAAAGGACCTTATCATTCGGGAATCGTTCTATATAATTCCCTGCCCAAGAATATAAAAGACATTATGAAATTGAATCTGTTCAAATCAGCGGTTAAAAACTACCTCCTGCACCAGTGCTTCTACAATGTAAAAGAATTTATTGATTTTAATAAAAGTTAAATTCGTCTTGTACTTTATCACGCCATTGCTGTAGTACTTTTTAAACAACTTATAACAATTTCAAAAACTATTTTCTTGCATGATTGTGTTGCCGTTTGGCTCATATTAATTTAGTTTTGTGTGTACTCAACTTTGGCACGGTTGTGTACATAAATTCTGTAGCCCCATCCTGGCCCGTGTTTTTCTCCGTTTTTCCTTCTGGTAGAGGCGGATTTATCATACAGGTTCTCTAGGCTTGGTCTAGGGGCGTGTTTATGACCACGTGGAGGACAATAAACTAATTTACTCTCCGGAAGCAAGCAATGGACCATCCCATCAATTCCGATCAAGGGCCCTAAGGCAGAGGCGTGTTAAAAAATTTCAGCGAAATCATGTACCCTAATTATAAATTAATTTGACTAGAATTGTCATCTCATTATTGCATCAGCAAATGTAAGCACGTTTATATCTGTATTGTATTTATACACATAAGTTGTAAAGGAGTAAGATTTTGTTTGTTTCTTTTTCACAGACTACAAATTAATGTTATTCCTAGTTATTCCTAAATAAATTAAATAATTTAAATGTCTTGTAGTTACTCTTTATCGGTGTATTATTCAAGAAATTATGATTTTGTTAATTAACCTTATTAAAGTAAATTTCCATGCAGACGCCACAGATAGCGGCATGTTGACTGCAAAGAAATTTACCTGTGAAACGGACTCATTATTATATTTTTGTTGCCATACAGTTATATTTTATTCGTGTAACTGACCTACTACTGGATGTTGGTCAGTAAACTGTATCTTCTTTTATAAATGTGATGATGGAAATAAATTATTATTATAATATTATGTTTATTTCATATCTTTTCTTTAAACGTCGTCTATTTTTGATTTCAAACCTTCGACGTCTTCTCGCGCAATCTATAGAAGCGTCAGTGTGAACCAGATTGTTTGTGCCAATTTATTTTTATCGTAGTATTTCTAAATGGGAAACGTACTGCGCTACTTTTGAAGCTTATCTACATGAAGATAAGTGGTAGGTGTTGTTTGTAGGTGGGCCGGTTAGCAGAGTTAACAAACAACTTGAGGCGTTCACACGAGTAGTTAGTAACAGTGAGAGTTAATGATACTAGGATCAGCAGTAGGAGGGAGTTTCTCTTTTCCATCGCCACAGCGATATGATCTGGGACATCGAAGTGAATAGCTACAATTTTGTTTTCTAACCCCACCGGGAATTCAACCTGGAGTGACTCGGTGGTGAGCAAGTATGCTAGCCCACGAGCCACCGGAGGGTTGCCGATTGTACAGTATTTTAACGCATCGATACTATATCAGTATTATTTTGTATACGATTTTGTTCCCCCGCGTTGTTCCAAAAAGCAACCAAGTTTTTGTTTTTCTCCTCTCAATACATTACAATACATCACACTGCATTTGCAAGAATCTGTAATGTCAGATAAATTAATCGAGTACCACTTTTTAGAGACAGTACATAGAATTCACTTGTATTATTGTAAATTTTCATGATTTTCTTTAGATTTCCCTTCAATATCACATTTTTCTTCGCGGTACAATACGTCGGTCAATAAGAAATGGAAAATGCGTATTGTGGGCGCCCCTACACGTTCTGTAAACCCCTATGAATATTTGTAATGTTATAGTTTTCCTCCAAAGGAAATTCAATAACTGGTCTTTGTTCTCAATGCATTTCAGTAGCAGACGCCATTTTGAAGGTTGGTAATAGCACTGCTCTCTATCGGGGGATGATGGAAATATACTGAAATGTTTAAGGATGCGCCAAACAATATTCCAATATTTTTAAACCATCATTGTCCGAGAAAAAAAAAGTATTACATGATGCAAGATATTTGGCAGATTATACAATCTAATAGATGGTTGTATTTTGTTCTGGCTTATGTATTTTTTATGCTGTGTTTCATCTATTGTATCATGACATTGGATTTTGAAAAAAAAAAAAAAAAAATTTTAACGTTTATCATATTCCATTTTGACTTCTCAAATTTTCTCAAATTCTGACTATTCACATATCTACCAAATTTCAATATACATTCTGATTTTATTGAGAGTCTCATTTTCTTAATGTACTATCGTTCATATTTTAAAGTACGAATAGTTTAAAGTACTATGTTCATCCTGGAAATCTAAGCTAACTTATGTTTTTCAAATGAATGAAAAGAAAGATAAGAATGAAGTTGAAGATAAATGTCGATGAAATAGAAATACCGGCCATATTCACTTTCGCTGCCTCCTGGACGGTTAGAGATAGATGACAAATGTTGTTAACCACGAAGAGTTGTACAAGAAAGTTTCGTGACAGCATCTAATGTCTGTCTACTGAGGTTAACCTAAATTGTCGAAAAAATGTTATGAAATATAGAAGTGTTGAAATACTTCACTTTAAGTGTTAAATTGTAAAGTTTGGACGAATGGTTTAGATTTTATAACCGTTTTAATGAAATG
>NNCF01129394.1:118530-146729 GCA_002313205.1 Laupala kohalensis
TTTTTGTCCCCCCTTATTCTTTGTCCCCCCTCATGTTATGTGCCCCCCTCATTTTAGCCCCCCCCTCCATTTGATGTATGTTGTGAGATATGTTTTCGTATGTTGTATATCAGGAGGGTTTTTACTGGGTATGGTAGAGTCATTCGGCGAGTCCCACACGCGGGGAGAGTCATGTTGGCTCTCCCTAGTGCGTAACTGCATTTTCCCTACCTGTACAAGTTTTAAGGGCTCNTCGACATGAGCCGTAAAACCCCACAAAAAAATCTATTCAGATCCTCCTGGTATCAATAACTCTAACTATTACTAACTTCTACTAATACCTCCATGTGGGTCAAGTCAAGTTGGTGCTAAGCGACCCCCCTACTAACTACAGCCTACCACTCAACTCCTATCTCCTATCACTCCATGTAGATAAGCTTCGGCACGCTACATTTCCCATTTACAAATACACTACAATAAAAAAGGTCACTGTGTATCCAGGTTTCACTACGTCTAGAGCTTATGGAATTTCTCATATCTTGGTGGGACTAACCCCACTTTTTCTTATTCAAACCACTGAGAAGTAACATTAGAAATAAAGAAAACATTGTAATTGTTACAAAACACAACCTTCTGAATTATATTGATGAAAAATTATGATTTAATTTGTATCTATCAGTTAATAGTATTTGCATAAAAATACGCAGGAACTCCATGGACTCGTTGAGCATGTAAAAAACACGTGCGCAACGGTTTCCTCATTTATGCGTCACACCTCCGAAGAAGTGAAATATGTTTCTGAAATGACAAAATATATGAAAGTGATATACAAGATAGAACGGAAAATGTACAACAAATAAAAGTAAACTCTCATGACTTTTGTGATTAAAAATTGATTTTATTTTTGATAATAAGTGTTTCCTCCATAAGACGCAATATATTACATCACCAATTACAATTATTTCATTGAAATGGTCGGTGAGGTATGTTCTTTTAGTTGAAGCCACAATTACAAAATACGTGTTACTGCGATTATTTATGCCGATTTCAGAGATTTTGTGATTTAATACTACATACGTTAGTATTACTTTAAAATAAAAATATTGAAAATTTGCTCAAAATCCAGTAATTTCTGTGTTCCTTTTTGGACGTTCACAATTTTTTAAATTGGAAAAAAAGTCATTCGTTAGAGCCTTTTGGTGATTCTCCTTATTTCCATAAATAACGGATATATGATTCATCAAACAACAAATAACTGTTCTAACTTAACTGAAAAATTTTGGACACAGGGACATTTCTTACCCCCCCCCCCCTGAATCCAACGTTCGGTTTTTCTAAACTGTAAACTGAGGAATATACTATTGTATTTTGAAGATGTCTTCGCGTATCGTCCACACGACAATGTATTTCGTAAAGCTTATTAAATACCCTCTCTTACATTTCTCTATATAAAATGATTCTTAATAATATATGTGGTTCTCCCTACCAGAGTCCTTCAGTTGAGTCGACCTCAACGTGAAGTGGGATCCTCAGCCCTCGAGGTCCAACTGCAATAAAACATTTCGTCCTCGAGAGGACGCTCTGCACGATGAGGATATTCTTGGAAATAATTACATATCAGAATACAATTCCAATTTCATTCAGAAGAATTCTGGCGATTTCTTATGGGCTCAACGATGAAGCAGGAGAAACGATTCAAGTTTTAAGTCTACAGACAACATGGAAAATCTCGGCAACATTTTTTTTTTGTAGTTTAAACAAGAAATTGTCTCCTGTATTACAAAAAAACATCTCATTTCATTTAAATGTGAATTCTTATTTACTGTAATAAAATTAATACGCTAATATTTCTTACAAATATCTCCACTGAATAAAAAATTTAAAGTTTTTTAATAATTCGAGAAATAACTCATTTTGAAAAAACGACGAGACCGTAATGACATAAAGTCTATACGACTCTAACGTTGCCTTGAAGAAGGCCACAACTAGATGGTCGAAACGCAATTTGTACCGGACAAACGAATTTTGAGTCATTTTATGTTGCCTACAACGTTTCTTACAATTTAAATACCCGACGTCGAATATTATTTGAATTTCACTGCAATACGGAAGATATAGTAGAAATATTACGAGGTATAACTCATTTGTTTTCTTCAATGAAAGAGTCATTAACGGTTTATGCCAAGAAACCCAAAGCTCGTCCGCTGGAAGTAAATTAAGGCTTAAACATAATTTACAGCAAATTTTATGAACAGAATATCCAAGGTAATATTTCTTAGATCCTCCCAAGTGCTGGGGCAAACGATGTGTACTGGCGTATGAGTAATAAATATGCATAAACGTTCACGGGCGCAGTAAAATGGAAGGTTTCACCGCGTCTATAAACTGAAGAAATAATTAAAGCAGTGCGTGAAAGACTGCCAGGATTTTCACTCCACCACTCGCTCTCTTCTGTCGGGTTTTTTAAGGGGCCTCGAATTTATGACTTCATCCCCACACGTTTTTAGGATTTCCTGCCATTCAATTGAGAGTGGGGAGTAAACTTTTATACCGCACCAACAATGTGTACTAGAGCGGTACTTAAAAATCAACTTTTGAAATTTTGATGGGGCACCCTTCCATTTTGTTCTGTTTCAATAACATACTCATATTTTTTTAAAAATATTTAGAAGTCGCTACCAAGTTCAAAATTTTGAATTTTTAAATTCAGGTAGTAACCCCTAAAATATTTTCAAAACCTTAAATTGTAATGGAAGTCTTCCTTCAGGACATAAAACATTGGAGGAGGCTCCGTACAAAATTGTATATTGGATTTTTAAACAATCACCCTATTGCACGGGAACTGCGAGATGAAAAAAAAGAGATATATTTCAACGAACCATTATTTTTAAAATATTCATGCAGCAAAATACATTGAGTGATTTTCTCCTCAATATGATGCAATGTTTCTGAACAAATATGTTCGAAAAGCCACTTAAATATTTTCTCCAAATCAATGATGAAGAAAAGTAATTTGAAATATTGAAAGGACTTGAATGTTTCATTTACCTACTCATTACTTAATTATAATGAAATTGTTTTAATTTTTAATATGTAACAATTGTGGGAGTACATTATTTTAATCCCGTCTAACATAGAAAAAGATATAAGGTGCTGTGACTGCTTAATAATGTAACACATTATGATTGTGTAATTGCCATTGACAAGAATAAGCATCTTTCATAAACGTTTTTGCAAGATTACAACATTGTGATAGTTTAAAAAACTTATGTAATATTGAAAGTGTTACACATTTTGTGTGGGGAAAACAATTGTTATAAATTTTTTAAATAATAATGGAACGAAACAACATTGAGACGTCTAGTATGTATTACCAAACCTAATCGTAATACGAAAGCCGTAAGATACTCGGAGGGGAAGGCACTGGAGTCTACGTCTTGTAAACAGATCTTCAAATTAATTATGTTATGTTGAATGAGGCCCAGGAGGCGAACGGGATGGCGCAATTGGTAAGCGCACGAGCGCGTTAAGCTCGAATCTCGGTCCCGTCTCCCATTTTCATTCAACATAACATAATCAATCTGTTACCTGGCGGTGAGGTTCACCGCAATTTAAGAGAAATCCTCAAAAGTTCAGTATTCCACACTATTATGATTATTACAGTTAATGTGGGACCTAAGTTACCTTGCGGACCTGTGGTATTCATTAATTTCGATTTCAGAAAGAATATCTGAACACAAAATATTAACTTACGTACCTACGTCTTAAGGTTCGTTATCTCCTGTCTGGGGATGTGTCTCAGGACTTCCGGGGTTTAGGTCTGGATGGAAATGGTGTACAGTTGTGGAAGGCGCACGGGTGGTGTAGTGGTTAGGTTAGGTCCCGGGTTCGATCCCCGGCTCGTTATTTTTATCTGACCGAAAGTTATTACATATCTTCTACGCGTGTGGAGAGGTTGCACGGAAGGAATATACGCAGAAAATATTAAGTTCACTCGAGTAAAGATGCCTAATAGTTGTCTAATAGTTTTAGCCTCCGGTGGATGCTTGTAGCATTGAGTTCGAGCAATGTAGAATTCAATCATTTTCTGATTTCCTCAAAGGAAATAATGGCTTACAATTACAAATGGTTGTATAATTCAAACAAAATTGTTGTCCATTATATTATACAGGAGGTCTCATTAGATCTTAAAAAAACTTTTTTGTAGGTGCAAAGTAGTAATAAATACGAATAACGCCTAAAATATTGAGATGTAGACTCATTTTTTACAAATTTATACGAAAAATGAGTGAGATGGATAAAAAAAAGGTGGGATAATGGTGAAAAAATTAAGAAGGTATAGGTAAATAATACTAAGATGTCAAGAAGTGCCTCTCAAGTGATGTGAAAAATACAGACGTGAGTGGTCGCGTGGCGCACTCTGCGCGGTATTACTCACGACTTTGCTTTTCAAAGAGCTGTAGACAAGTAACAATGAAGGAAAGCAATCGCTCGTTTGGGTCAACTTAGCGGTGATGTAGTCAACAAAGTCACCAGAATCATCCCATCCCCATCGGAGTGGTAAAATAAATACAACGCACAATAATAGTTGCAATAAAAATCTCTGCTTTGTACTTGAGGAACGTCAATTCGAGTGACTCCCGACTATTTGATCCGTGTAAGCAGCGTCAATTCCCTTGTGCCACGTTTGTCAAAGATCTTTTCGTCTCCACTGAATCGCTTCTTACAGCAATTTTCTCCAGACTTCCAGAGAAGTTCATTAGAGACACAACTTTACGAGTCGCTTCGTCAACTACACTCACACACTGACGAACAGGGTCGGGTGTAATGAATGCGCGGCGACAAAGTATCTCCCAACGAATACTACAAAAGTGGTACTTTTACTTTGACTACCCGATTCCCAGACGTATCTAATTATAAAATTTCTACAACATTCGTTAACTTTCTTCCCAGCAAATACTTTACTCGTGGTTCCAAACTTCGTCAAATAGTTTCGCGCTTCGGACTCTTCCGACGACGGCGCGCTCTGCTGAGATAAGGGGGAAACAGTCTGCGGGAAAGTTCATCGTATCTTTTCGTGCCGCTTTTAACTTTGACTAAGATGCTCAGAGAGAGAGAGAGAGAGAGAGAGAGAGAGTATACACAAGTCTTAATTAAGCGTCACTTCGCATCCCGGAAGCCAAATAAGCGCTCTGAAGAGCTTCTACCATTATTTATTTATTTATTTATTAAGTACAATATTTCTTCATATCCCTGTACCTTAAAACAAAGTCATTTCCAGGGCTATACATAAGTCTGCGTTTCTTTTTTCCCCCTTGAAAATAAAGTGGTTCATTTCGTTTCATATTTCTTTCTCTTGTATCTTGTATTCGCTTTTTCTACTGTCCACGTCTGTCTCACTGTGATCCTTCCACTTATATCTGTTTCATTGTCTTTTTTATTCTCCTCTTACGTTTCGTCTTTTGCTGCATTACGTATTGTTATAATTTCTGTTATATAATCCGTAAAATCAGTATATTTACTTTTACTTCCAATTAAAAATGTGCAGTCATTTTAATTTGTTAAACCCTTGGTCTTCATTTTCTCAAACCATCTTCCCCTCTCTGCCTCCGTTCTCCGGCATTCATATACTACACGATTCACATGCTCCATCACATTTCCACAGATGTAATTTCGTTCCTCTGCTATGCCAAATCTATACTAGTAATTATTGAAATTCCCGTGTCCAGTCAGTATTTGAGTCAGGGGTATATTTGGCTTAAACCATTTATTTTTGTAAACGAAGTCAACTTTAGTTATAAATTATGTGGGTGGATGTGAGAACCGTCTTTTGAGTGAGAGCGGTCGGTCGACAATACCTCCCTCAGAACCCGCAGCTTTACAGTTTCGCGGAGTAATTGTTCCACGGCATTTCTCAGGGGCTTCCGAGGCACTTGGAAAGTTCTCGAGCTGCCAAATTGGGGGCACAGGAGTGGCGGTATTACAGGGACGCTTAGTGCTATTTCGGTATTGTGTTAAAGCGGGTTCGTTCACATAGGCCAATTGGGAGCAAATAGCTCCGAGAAGCAGCGGAGTGAACTGAAAGAGCATCACAGTGGTATTACTCTTTTGCTGTGTGTCTGGAGAAGCATGTTGTCGTATACAAAATATTGTCAAAAAAAAAAAAAAGTTACAAACTGCAATGGACCACGTGGAGGACAATAATTAATTTACTCTTCGGAAGCAAGCAAGGGACCATCCCATCAATCCGGATGAAGAGCCCTGAAGCAGAGGGGGATTTAACATTTCAGCATACTCCTACAACAAGAATAAAAATAGTCAGCTACGTATTACTTCGTTTGTTCGGGACAAACCGCGTCTACAAGAAATCCTGGTCTTCTTAACACTCAATGGGATATATGTATATTTTGGTGGATTGCGGGAGATTTGTCAAATTCTTCGCAATTTTTTTCTGTTATATGATAACAGTTATAATTGAAATTCGCTCAGTTCTTAAAGTATTAAAGAATGGAAGTTGTTTTTACTAAGAATAATAATATGTGAAAATATAATTTAGTTTTATTCACTCCGATATAAATAACGTGACAGACCGTTTACATCCTTAATAATCCGATAATGAATTCATGGGATTGGACCCACTGTGTGACGTAAGACCTGAATTACCGCGAGCAGTGCTCTTCGCTCTGCACTGTAAGTCAGAGCAAACCTTTCCGGCTCCGCAGAGCGCTAGTGTGAACGGTCTTGTGTTAAATGATCGAGAAGAGAGATCAGTATGGAAAGGATTGACGAAATACGAGATTACTCAAAGTTCCTAGAGAAAATGGGGGAGTTCGTCCTAGATGTGGATATTGTTTAAGGTCGTATGAACCTGCCAGGTGCTAGTAAATCACATAAACCAATTATAAAAATTTCAATGATGTTGTCTATTATATTTATATTAAAAATAATCATTATTAAAATAATTGATGTATTATACTCTATTAAAAACAACGGGTCATTAATTACACAATTTAAATTGAAACGATATACTAACAATCGATCTCATGTTTGACTTAAGATATCCAGTTTTGTGACTGATTTCGTAGCGTAAATTGCAAGGAAAGGCAAACGTAAATTTCTTACTTTTTTACTATATTAAATTTCTGACACTTGTGATAGTTATATCGATTCCTTTAGAAATGATATGGGAATTTATTTAAAATTCTTTCCTCCGTCGGCTTAAAAACACGTAAAAATCCAATACGGTTTTATTCAAATTTTGGCCACGCAAAGTATGTTTTTTATTGACGCGTTGATCGATAAAAGTTTATTCTTTCATTGAACGAATTAGGACAGTCGCTGGGTCACTCGTACTACCTTAAGGTAGCACATCAAAAAAATATCAGAATTCGGTATAAATAAACAGTAATATGTCCTTATTGAGATTCGCCATTTAAATGAAATAATAGAAATTATAAATGATGGTGTAATACTTTGCAACTCACGGAGAAAATACTTATTTTCAAAAAACACATTTTTCGTAGTGTCTCATCTATAGGTCACCCGATATCTGAGTAAGCTCTTTAACTTTTTCCTTTGAGGTGAGATGCATAAATCATGAAACGCTTTGTGCTCGACCGCCATGTTTGTGCGTTTTAAACGAGTCAGGCGATCAGTATTACAATTTGTACTATATTATCGACTGATCGATACAAATGATATAAGGTTTTTCCTCCCTTATTATTCACACCGTTGTGCTATAAAACAATTAGAATAAACATAAGGAAAACATCTTAGTGATTTGACTAACTCGGAGTGCTGGTCCCTGCTTAAAGAAGCCAAGAGTCGACCGTGCTCAGGAACGAAATCCCTTGTTTGTCTTTCATGGTTCTTATCCTGACCGCGAAAGGAGCCAGTGGTACGGACCAGACCCTTGACCTTTTCCCCCGACTGCAGGTGGAGATAATGTTATTCGTGGGCACGGGCGTGCTCGGCCGTGTGCAAATGACCTCACGCGAGTAACACGCTTCCTAAGGGCTTGGATGATGAAGAACAGGGCTCGTAAAATGCTCTTGAAGGATGGAAATAGAACACGGAATCGGTGCACAGTGAGAAAACGGAGGGGTTGAATTCAAACATGGCGTTCATTACCAAAACGATAGAAAAAAAAGGTTACTTATGATTTAGTGCAATCGTTAAATATTCGAATTATATAACCAATGTTTGGTTTGCGATGAAGTCTATTCTATTTATAATGTTATCCCGAATTATCAAATAATTATAAATTTATTGTAAAAAATAACAGTTACCAACCGCATATGACCACGTGGGGTACAATTAACTAATTTACTTTCCGGAAGCAAACAAAGGACCAAGCCATCAATTTCGATCAAGAACTCTAAGGCAGCGGCAGATTTAACATTTCAGCACTTTACTCCTAAGATAAGAAGAAAAATAGTTCGCTACGTTTTGTATTAAATTAAAAAAAAATTCGTATTATATCAAGCTATAGATTATTCAGAATATATTTTTATTAAATCGTTACAATTAAAATAACTCTAAATTCGAGATTAATTATTTCAATAGATCGCTACCCGTAGCAGAGTAGTAGAAGAACGAGATTATACAATTCACGATTTCCCTTTATCTTCGACACCATGTGAACTGTCTTCGTACCCGTAATATTGTCAGCCTCGTCATCGGATCCCTTCCCCGAAATCGCTCTCATCACGCCACGGCCGTTCCCGGGACGAAGCCTGTCAGCGGAGAGGACGTGAGCCCCTGGGGAGAGGATCTGTCCGCATACGACGTCCCTCCTTGGACACTGATACGCAATGGAGACACTATCGCTCCCCGCTCTCGAGATAATGACTCAATTTGCGGGCGCTTAACTAACATTTCTCACATTCCTTACTGGACCGAGTATTACAGGCAAGACTAATGAACTTGTGATTGACCTTTCCGTAGAGCAAAATTGCTTTTTCTCCTTCGTTTTCATCAGAATCCTCATTTTGAATGTTCCTTCATAAGAATGTAGGTTTCCAAGGCCGGCGTCAAAAGGTGGTAAAATTTCTGGGCCATTGAGCCGTGGTGAACGGTCTTGTCCAGATGAAACGTTCGCGTCGACTAAGATACTGAAGATGGCCGCCGCAGTTGCGACCGAAACGTCTGTGAGGAAGAACGCTTCATCTGGACCACGGATCAATAGCGCAGAAATTTCACCATATATCTTCATTCATCTTATGATAATCTTCTCGAAATTTTATAAACGTTTCTTTCGCTTACTGAAAGTGTCTCTTCTGATCTGTTAGTGTTCACGTGTTGTCCATGGGTTTCTCATAACCTTGATACTACTTTTATTTATTATGACTTTTGGCGAGGTTCTTCCACTTCAAAAATTGGACTTGGGAGAGAGAATTGGTGGGGGGGGGGGNACTAGTTCGTCCGAGCGGGGTTTGAACCCACACTTCACCGCTCAGCGGGAACGTGGAAGCGAAGCTGCAACCACTAGACCTCAGTTGTGGGTAATACCTTGTTAATATAGTTACTAAGTTGTGCTGCAATCGAAACAGGAAAATCTCTTGAAGCTAGGCAAATGGCTCTGCTAGTATTTGTTACTCCAGTACTAGTTTTTATAATTCCTCAATAATCTCATCAGATATATGCTTGACTTCGTAGAATTTGTTACTCAATCCCGTCCCTTGTGGTACTCCATTTTCATTATGATAGATAACTCAGAGGTAATCGGGAATTGCCATGAGTTATATCGTGTGAACCAGAAGTAAATGTTGAATATGTGTGGCATTTTGCATTTCGGTCGATATGTGCTTCCCGACTGTCCGGACGATGCTTTCCCCCCTCCCCCGCCCGTATCCGTTTGCAGCGTCATTCCTCCATGTCGTTGGCCAGGATGGACGTATCGGTTGCATGTCCCGATGCGGTCAGCGGTGTCATCGATGACCACGACGCTCGATTTGGTTGTGTGTGTGTGGGAGGGAGTTAGAGACCGCTGTTCGTCCCCCGGAGGACACGCTCATGACATTCGCCGGCTCCGTTCTCGTGCGGTTGGCCACACTGCCCTCGAGCACCGTGGGGGTGGATACGTGGGTTGGGAATGAGGCACCAGCAAGTGACGTGTGCGAGACGGTCCCCTCAGGTGGGTTGTGTACGTGCTCGTTCAACCCCCTTCAACCTCGACAACCGTTCCTCATGTCTCCTCTGAACCAGGCTTGCCACAAACTAACAGCCACTTGCCTGCGTGTCAACCCTCCGCTATTCCCTAGCAACCCCAGCAAGTCACCCCCTGTCAGAGACATCGCGCTCGGAGGGGAGACGGGGGAACGAAGTGTGCTCAACAGCGTTTACACGCACTCGATATTATGCGTTAGTGCGTGCACACCGCGCACCCTAATGACCTTTTAGCGGAGGTGGTTGTCATTGGTTGTGTTCGTTCCCACGATGGGGTGTGCGGGGGTGGGGATGGGACAGATTAGGGGTATCGCGTAAAGGATGTCATAATTGAAGGGGTGAATGGATGAAAAGGTAGGTAACAGTGAGTGTGTTTTAAGATATTTATCCTTAAAGTTTTCATTGTGGTACTTTTTTTGTTATTAGTTTATTAAGTTCTTACTAAAGTATACTATTCTCCTAAGTGGCAATTATTTTATTTAGTATGAATATTTGTTTTAATATGCATTAAAAAAAAATTACAAAAATGTTTAATAATTTTTGTAGAAATAATATTTTTAAATTTGTTTTTGTGTGTTATTTCTGTTTTTTTGCAAACATAAAGTTAAGAAAAAATAAATTAAAATATTATCACAACCAATTGAATCTGCCTAGATTTTATTGCTCTATAGTGAGAAGTGGTTTCGATAATAATATTTTTTTTGCATCGATGAAATTTGAATTCCAATTCTTTTAAAACATAATGAGAAACCTTGTTCAGAGCAAACATCCTTTATCTCTTTGAATCACGCAAATAAGTAACATGAATGGTCTTAGTGACATCTGATGTAATGATTCAAACATGTTTATACATTGAAACTATTCCAGTAAAAATTTCCTAGATCAACTTTAGAATGAGAATGTCTGAACGAAAGCTTTGATGGGAGAAATATTTAAAACAAAAACATTGCCTCCACCCACGCGTAATATGTAGTTACTAACAAATGTCCTCAACAAAAAGAACCAAAAACTGAAATTCAGTTACGTGTGTGACGTTATTTACGCACTTGGAAGCTTTAAACGTACTTTCGCGTTATTCTGCTTTGAATGCCATCCTCTATTTTGTCCTTTTCATTTACGTTTTTCTCCTCGTTTCAATATTTGCACCGCGAAGCAAAATACGTCAAATTCCGCACAACAATTATTGCCTTTGTAGAACAGAAACCTCAGTGGCAAAACAGAAACAAAAAGCAGCCATTCTTAACACCTGTAGAATAGTCTGAGGATTTTTAAATTGTGACATTGTTTGAGATAAGGATGCTTGGTATACCTCTCATCTTACTTAAATCCAACTACTAGTTGTGAAAAAGAAAAGTTAATGAAAATAAATAATAATAATAATAACTACTACCTAGTTAAGCTTATTAAGCTATCACTACCTATAACATACCAATTCGAAAAGCGATTTATCAAGGTGATTCACTAAACTCCGTTATGGGTTTCCCTGGCTTTGAATCCATTGTCGAGGTTTCTCAGTGAAACACAATTTGATAACAAATTAGAAACAAAACACAGAACATCCCAAATTACCCACTTAATGTGGGACATAAATCTGCACAGCCTTCTGAAAGTCATATACTTCTATAGCTCAGACATTAAAATGTCCTTTGGATTAGATAAATGTGCGCAATGCACATTAATGGAGGTAAATTCATACCAGAAGAAAATTATGAAGTGTCAACTGAATGATTCATAAAATGTCTAGAATCAGATCAAAATTATAAGTATCTTGGCTTCCAACAAAATCGCAAATTTGACCACTCAGACCTCAAAAAGTATTTCCAAAACAAGTATGAAAAACGGCTCATTTCAATATTGAATATGCAATTAAATGCAAAATATCTTATTATGACAATAAATAGCTGGGCGGTATCTTGCTTCTTTATATTTTTCTGATCATATAGGATATTAAATGAAATTACTCATGAAATATACAATTCGCCTATATGTACAATGATTTAATGCGAAGGTATGTAACGTTTGAAATCCTTTAAAGTAGAGGAATGAATGTGAAATATCAAAGAAATATCGACACACTCCTGAAATGCACATAAAATCAACAACAGCAAACAAAATATTTCACGCATAGTAGGAATTTGACGCAGCATCGTCGCTGCGTTGGATATCAGAGAACCGATAGAAAGAACAGCGAATAACAGCGTACACAGCAAATGCAACATATTCCATAAAACCACGAAACCTGATTTCATCGCTAAACCGGTGAATAATTCACCTCACAGGTAAACGAACCAACAACGTAAATGTGCGATTCCACAAATTTGAGCTCACCGCTCTCAATTAATTATTTCGCTCAATTCCCATAATTTAACGATGGTTACTCAGAGCTCACATCGCAGCTGGTCCGAACAGGCGACTCGTAATCCAACTAGCAGTGGCTCGGCCCATTGGAAGTTTCTACAGAGATCCCTTCAACTGCGCACGAAATCGCCGTCGGACGATGGAGGCTTAACTTGGTTTTAATAGCATTCGAGATCTGAGCACCTGGCCTGATCGTTTCCTGAAATGGAGAATTAGGTAAAAGCGTAGGTAGTTGAATCATGGAATTGGGGAATTGTCGAAACGTACATTTTATTCGCTCAGTTTCCGAGTGGGGTTCGAATTTCTTGTTCTCCTGGATTGTACGACGATTAATTGGGCCAGAGACCGGATTTGTCACCTTGCGATTACCCCACTGACATCTACGAATATTCGAATTTAGTTGGTTATACCTTAAACTCATTTATTCTTATAATGGAAAACGGCAGGTAAGAACTCATTGACGAACACTTCGTCAGACGTATTCAGTGACGGACATTTTTTAACCTACCTAGCAGAGTGTTTTAACATCGGAAATTTTTACCCAATGGTTTGACTACTTCGGTGATTCACAATTTTACATTTCTATTTACTCTAACAACGAGAGAACATGTTTGCATATAAAATAAACAAGTAACAATAATTCTCTATATATTAAATCTTCGCAAGATTATTTTTCAAGTTAGAGTGATAGCAAACAATTCAAACCATAACTAAAGTACTTTACTAATTTATTTAAGTAGATATTCTATTCTCGATGAGTAATATACTAATGTATGAAAATACTAGAAAATACTTCGGTTTATTTTAGACCTATATGCGTAGTCTATAAATTATTCATGATATAATTCAAAAATATTTTATGTTACGGGAAATTGATGAGTTAAATATACGAGAATTATCAACTTTTCCCATGCCAATTCATAGTTTGTTTGATAAATAACCAGACAAGAAAGAAACACACTATACATATTTCTGTTTATTTTGGGTTCATATTCATGAGTTCTATGCAAACTAACTGCAACACTAACATGCCTCTTTTATTCCGTCCGGGATCAAACATAACAAACGTGACCCAAATATCGCACCTGGTGTTTATTAGTTTTATATAATACACGTTCATGCAATCCACCTCACAGTGCCGTTTTAAAAAAAAAAGCATTTGTCTCCTTTGAATAATCATTTGATATACGAGAGCATCATCAACAGCAGAGCTCCGCTTACATGCATGTGTGGTGAGTCTAGCGGACACGCAACACGGTAAATGGAGAGAGCTGATAAAGCTAGCAACGTAATCCTTCCCCGAAAGAACAACAAACGAACTTGATAATTTCATGAAACAACTACAAACTTGATTTGTCTTCTCAATGTTTTTTTACGAGAGCGGAATGTGAATTCTTTAAGGACAGATTTTAGTTTTTTTTTAAATTTACACCAATTTTTACTTAAACAATTTTTATTCTACGGATGAGCTTGTTTATGTTATGCTTTTGTATCTTCACATCTAACCGAAGAAAAAGGGCAAATTTTTAAGAAATTTTTTATGTGCCTGTTTTGAAGTCTTTTGTGCACATTTTTATTATTTCAAAAAATAAAACAAAACATTGAAATATTTTTAGCCCTTTCTGTTAGGTTATGTGAGACGATACACGTGTAAATAACAAAAACAAAAAAAAACTCATGCATCGAATAGTGTTTTGCAAAATGGTACCGACATATAAATAATGTTTTTGACTAATTTTGCTTTGGTATTAACATCATTTATTAATGAGTAAACAGTTCATGTAAAGTCTTCCAAATTTAAGAAAAAAAACTAAAAATTATTCATTAGTGCATACAAACACTTTCTGCATTCTAGGTAAAAATAAACAAAATATATTAAGTATTGAGTTTGAGAAAAAGTTGATGTGAATTTGAGAGAAAAACGTTCCATCTGTCCCTAGTTGTACTCATCTCTCATACAGATTCATCCAATGCAGATAAGTTTCCTTTGACTTTTTTTTTTTTTTTTTTTTTNACCCGAATCCTCATCGTTCTAGAGATACAACCCTGCAAAGGACACGCCCTTTCATCTCGGTCTACCCACGACGCACCGCGCTCGACCTCACTGGACTTCTGTATCGAGCAGCGGGGCACGAGAATTAAGCGATTTTATGTCTTCCAATTTAACCAAATCAAAGACTTCAGACCGTATGACGAACCAATACTATATATAAAGTTTCGATGTTGAAGTCGTTGTCAGGAGGTTCAAATTATAACTACTCGTATATATGGTATTCGTCCGCCATACGGTCTAAAGTCTTTGATTATTTATTTAATTTGATTGCATAATGGTCGTGATTAGTAGTAGAATGTTCAACTTAACACTGCTGTCGTTAGTAGTGAAAAATTCAAATTTTATGCACTCCGACATTAAAATTGTTATAATAAAGTAAACTACAGTTACGAATAAGTTTTACAAAAATTAAAAATGAAATACAAAAAATCAACAAAAGAAGCAGACGACTAAGATCCAAACAAAAAATGGTGTCATATGACAATAAGTGTTGATCTCAATTATTCATACTGTAATTTTTCAAAATTCGTTTATTTAGTTTCGAAAAGATGAATTCAACCGAAGCGTCGAACAAACGAAGAATAATTTTATTAAAACATTCTGGTGCATTTGGTTTTCTCAAGTGTCGTATTCATTTTTTGATGAGTTATTTATTTTTAAGTATTAGTTCTTTCATAATACAGCTATCTCAATCATATATAATTTTCAAACAAATTATTTCGTCAAGTCGACACATAATAGTAATTCGTCTTGAAAAACAACTACTAGTCTTTGACTCCATTGTTAACTGATAATACTTGCAAATAATAGACGAAATGCAATGTTTGGTAAAATACAAAAATTTAAAAATATTTTAATTAATTTTTTGTCCTTTAATTTTAATTAAGTCCTTTTCTGGTTAAAACCTTTCTCGTAATTCCTCAAACCAGTGAAACAACGTTTTTTCCCTTTGCAAATTTAAACATTTTTTTGTACATCACAAACCACGTATTATGGAAAGCAGCATCTACAATTTTTTCGCACAAAAGCTCCGACACGATGGTTATTTTCCGATAAGACTCGACATCGTGTGAGACAGGATTTAAAAGAAAGTGACAGGACCAGAGTTATCTTTGATCACTATTTCAACTGGAAATCCCTACCATCAGCATTTCGTTATTGCATGCCACTATCTCGTACATGTCACACAACTGAAATATGAGGTTGCGAGGTTCCACTTGTTTCAGATTTTTTTAAATTCATGACCTTCGGTCTGGTGAAAATGGCGACGAGTCGGGAATGGAATCCGGGACTTCCGCTTTGAAGGCAGTGTTGATCCCTACACCACCTGACCCCACAAAAAACAACAACAACCATACACCACCCGTTAACCTTCTCCAAATGTGTTCACCAATTTCAACCCGACCTCAACCAGTGAAAAAGAATATGTTCTACAGATTATAAACCTAATTATTATGATTCCTTCAAGTACACGTTGTTTGCACTGTGATACCTTCTAGTTCGGAACCCAAGACTATATTATTTTTATTCTCTATATGATACCACTCTAACCAATTGTACTTAGTACTAATAATATATAAAATGTACATTCACCAAGAATTTTCTCTCCAATTAATGTTTCTGTATTTACAAAAAAAAAAAACACATGTTTTTTCGCACTATGTTCCTAAAAACTAATGCGTCACTTATCCTAACTACATCTCTACGTCTATGTGTTTGTCTTTTTAGCAAATATTTTTTTTTACTTCTTAATGAAATATTGCACACTTGACATTCAAAATATGAGGAAAATTAATGCAAATATATGTCGAAAAATCTTTTTCCGTGTTTATGAGAGTTGAACTCAATATCTTGGAATGTGCCTTCCTCTTAAACATCGCATTTGGAAAAAAAAATTCCAAATTTTCCCCTGTTTAAATGCGTGTATTGTAATTAAGTAAAAATACACATTTTTCTAACAAATGATTCATGACTTACATATTTGGTTGGTAAAATTGCGAATGGCCTACAAGTTTGTTTTCTTATGAAATCCATAGGTACACACGACATGGCTACAACGCATTTCCATCGGACAGAAAATCCCCAATGAAAACCTTCCCACATACCAAACTCACCGTGTTCGTCACGTCAGTGAAACAAATAGATAACTCACGTGTGATCACGGGAACAAAACAAGCAGTCGGACGCTAGAGACACGCTCCAAACAGGTTCATACATGACGAGCTGCTTTTGTTGGCGATTCGGATTTGAAACAACAAATGAAAGTTCAATATTTACGGTACGTCAAAACAGTGAAATGCGTTTGGTGTATTGATATTTCTCTAGAAATATAAATATTTATTTATTTTGATTATTGGTAATAAAGAACAGTAATATTATTAATTACTCCAAACTCCACAATAAAAAACACTCATATCGTTGGCCAAAGTTTCTGCATTTATGATGTAATTTCTTCCTCGCTCCTTTCATTATTTGCACAAATGCGAATGAAGAAAAATAAATGATTATTAGTAATTCTCTGAAACACATAATTCATTATTTCTATGATAAGTATTTTTTATTTTAAATAACCTCGGTATAATAAGTTTGGGTGGAATGGTGCATTAGCAGCTCAAATTTCTTTCCACTAATACAACCCTGTTATTTATTTCAAGACAAAGTTAATTAGCCTTGTTCTTAAAAAAACAAATTAATTTGTATGCATATATAGTATAGTGTACCGCCAGGTTCTCTTATCTCCTATACGGGCATTATTCTCAGACCTTTCGGGGTTTAGAGCAGGGTGGAAATGGTGTACAGTTGTGGAACGCGAACGGGGGGTGTAGTGAACACCCATGCGATCGAAGCAAGGTTGCTGACCTGACTGAAATTTATGAAATTAATTTTTCTCTTATTTATATATGCGATTTTTAATGAAAAAATGATATATTCTTTGTTCATTTCTTTTTTTCTTCGATGCAGAAAATATAAAATATACACGATATTTGACGAGTCGAAAATCAGTCTTCATTTTATACATTCTCGAGCCTCTCATATTGCTTACGGCCGCAGAAAAATCGAGTAAGACTGGAATTCAACCTGAGTCCATCTCAAATTACTGATCAAACAACAAAATATGAGTAACGCGATATCAGCGCTTCCGTGCAGCGGCAGAGAGAAGCTTCGGGCACCGTTCCTGGGAATCCCGGGGCGCTGTCAGTTCTGCACGCTCGCTTCCACGCGTTGTTCGCCGCTATCAGGGTGAAATAAAATACGCATAATGTAATAGCAAGCGCTCGCTATCGTTTTAACATGAAACAGAGGGAAAGAGAGTGAACGGAATAATAATCATCGTATCGTAGAATACTTTATCGAAACGGGTAACGAGAAATACGATTACAATAAGCGCAGAGCGTGTTTGGTCATTAAAGTAAACGCAAAAGAGATATCGAAGTTCGTAAAAGTTTAAACACCGAAGTGTCTTTGCCCAGCTGAACTTCCCAATTAAAAATCGTAACAAAAACTCGTGGAACTAAACACTTCTACAAAACAAAAAAATTAAGCAAAAAACAACAACAAAACATCAAAAGAAAATAATACTAAGAACATACTAAAATATTATACAAAATGACATATTTCTTAGTTCAATCGGATGTAAAATATTTATCATCACAATACAAGTAAATATTGCGTGAATCATCTTCCAAATTGAACTCGTCGGAATTACTTTATTCGCTGATTCAAATAACGCGCCTCCAACATTTTTCCCGTAAAACTTTTCCGAACATCTGAACGAAGAATTAATTGACCAATCAAAATGCTTCTATGCATATTTTCAAAATCTTGAATATTAAGAAACCAGATGTGGAGGGCGGAGTGTACATGAAGTCGGAATGAGTTGTCCAGAAATAGGCTTCTATTCCCAACGTATTCGAAGTCAAATCTCAAGTTTGGCATCCATACATCAATATGTTCGTACGTTAGCGGGGGAATAAAATTCTTAACATACATAGATACATAAACGCATACACACATACTGCATTGGACATCATCGCAAAATTTGGAAGATAGACTCTCCTTGAGAGAATTCGCAAAGATCCGAAGAGATCTCAAATTTTCTTTTGACCCATTACAACACTTCCCTTCCACATTCTGTGTAATTGGAAAAAGCAATATTGTCGGGAGCGGAATGTTTTATAGTCCGAGGAGCAGTAAAGCGAGTGACGAACTCAGTGAAGTTGTCTGGAGGTGGGGCGAATCNGTCGGGACCGGAATGTTTTATAGTCCGAGGAGCAGTAAAGCGAGTGACGAACTCAGTGAAGTTGTCTGGAGGTGGGGCGAATCAATGTCATAAGCACGTTACATAACCTCATTTTCAGATAAAAAGAGGAATATCTAAGTCGGGCATAAACTTATTTATTTTATGCCACGAGGCCCGCTCTAGAACCGTTGGACTTGAGTAAAGGAATTGGGAAGGAGAGATGTTGGGATGACATGGAACTTACGGTATAGAACCGACATTTATCTGGAGTTGGACAGGGAAACCCCATCTTAAAACCTCACCTAGTACGACCGGGCTGAATTTGAACCCACACTGCCGCTCAACGGGATTTTGGACCACTGCTGTCGGTACAGGATAACGGAGCCGTAAAATGTATACAACAAATATCTTATTGTACACTTAGTGTGTTATGTCTTGTGTAATTTTATAATTTATGAATTGATAATAATCATTTTATACAATTATCATTTCCCTTATTTAATTATCTGCAAACACTGTATTTACATAATTATGTAATATTGGGTAGATAATGTATACCATCTATTCTTTTAGTTGTCCAATCAAGAAAAAATGACTCATTCCATAAGCCTCAAATTCTTAATATGATTATNAATATGGAATTCCTTAGGGGTGCACTTCATCATAAAGGAAGGCAGACAAAAGAACAACAATTGTATTTGATGAATGAGAGATAATGGATAAAGAAAAAGTTTAACTTTAAATCACCTTAATATTAATGGTTAGTTAAAATATCAAATTAGAACCAGTTTGTATCAGAAAATATTCATAAAAATCGACACCAAATATAAATACCTTGCATGACAATTTTTTTCAACAGCACTAATCACACTTATGTTTGGTCTTTATTCTATGTTCTTCTCCAGATGTGGGATTAGAAGGTTTATTGAAATACTATGAAGCGAACGAGGATTTGCTCGAAACTTCTGTTTTTATGCTAACTTGCTAATCTTTTAATTAACCTCTAATTACAGTACATAGAGATATTACCGACAATCTCTACTTACTGGAAATATGGATGCAAGCTAATTAGTTTTAAACCGACCAAAGCAACATGTTTGAATCTATATTTCTGTGGAACAGATGGCGAAATTAGGATTATTGAAATTAATTATGCATTGCGTTATTCAACGCTGCTCGAATAAATGCATAATATTACTAAACAAATAAATAAACTTACTCATTAGAATTTCTACCCGCGGTTAATTAACAATACAAGGACATTACTTTCTGAATTTCCACATCCATTTAGAGAAGTGAAGTGACTTATATGGTAATATTAAAATTTTTGGTTGATATAAGATCATTTACGGATTTTGCGTGAACATGAATGAACCATGAATATAACACCTCTGAGAAATGAGGGACTATTCTTTCATTTTTGAGAAATCCTCTCAAACTAAAAGATTCGTATAGACAAGGTTTCGTCAAACGTCTCTGTCTTTTGCACTAAATTTGAATCCAATGTACGACCATCAAATGTCTAAAAAGAGAATATAATTTGACGAAAACACAAAGTTTGAAAAAAGGTAGAAAGGTAATTCTAGTGAGCTTCTATGTCGAAAGAACTTCTATGTGAGAGAAATGAGACGAAATCTTAAGTTAAAAACTAAAGCACACGATATATTAAAGAAATATTAATATGTCATAACAGATTCACGGAATTTCCAAGCACAAGACTCTGTTGACTGTGCTACTGACAATATAATAGTTAATAGTCGATGTGAGGTTCTTGTCTATTCCACATTACATTATGAATTAGGATATCGTCGTAATTTTTGAAAGTAAACGTGCTATTTTTGTTTATACGAAATCAAATGGCAAATCATATTACAAAATAATAATAATAATAATCTCCGGAGCCAAGCTGGGCTGAAGCGGCTGGTACATAAAACAGTATGTGCGCGCGTGTGTACGTAGCATCGGTCAAATCTAAACTTTTGCTTTTCAGCATTTTACCAAAAACATGGGGAGGAGATTTCTTTTTATTTCCGTTATCAATTTTTCATTAACTAATGAGCGTACTTAAAAATTCACATGGAAATAATATAAAAAAATATAGAGTTTAAAAATTTGGCACATGCAGTCCAAGTGATCCACAAATATTTTTTTTTCAAAACTTGCTTGACTCCATTGAAATGCATAAGGGCATACAAGAGCATGGTAACCTGTGCATCACATCTCGGAAAAAGTTATATAGCTTTCTGAAATATCTGTTGATCTATAGATAATAGTTATGTAAAAAATACCACGGAAAATTTACAGCAATTCAAAGGAAATTTTATCACGTTCGCGATATCAAAGTTGGTCTGTTTTAGAGAATATGTGTTTCCTCCCTGAGATGCACCATTAATTATTATTGCTAATGTATCATTAAATGACTGGTGAAGTATGTTTCACAATAAGTACACGTTTCTCCATTTTTGCCTATTTCAGGTATTTTTGTGATTTAATTCTACCCCAAGCAGCAGTGATCTAAAGTGATCAATCGAGCGTAGCATTGAAAGGTGGGAGCAACCGGGTGACACGATGAGGTGACAAGCTCCCCAGATGAGTGACGAGCGCCAGCTTAATCACCCTCCGCATCCAACGCGCGTTGTTCGTCTCTCCCTCTCTCAACTTTTTTGCGTCGCTTCAATCAATTTAGACAAAGCTGCAGGAGTGAGAGCGAAGGGTCAGGGGTGTCAAGAGTGTCCTCCCCTTGTCAAGGTGTCTAAATCGCGAGAAAGGCAATCACGGGACAACGAAAGAGTTAGCATACACAACCCTTGGAATATTAGCCTCTACTGGAATATGCGAGAAAGGCAATCACGGGACAACGAAAGAGTTAGCATACACAACCCTTGGAATATTAGCCTCTACTGGAATATGCATCGGCTGGACGGGTTCCGTATAGAAAATATCAAATTAAAGAATCAGAACAAAAAATTAAATTCATAAACATGCGTAATAATGCAAATAATTATATACAAATAGAACCACCACAAATTCGTAGAAAAAGAGCGCGACTGGGATGTTTGTTCAGGACACTTAAAAAACGAACCAGCGTGGNAGACAAGATCACTTTATCAAAATTGGTGAAAGGAAACAAAAAAACAGGCGTAGGCAAATACTCGTTTCTCAATAGATCGATCAGGGACTGGAACAATTTGCCTGCGGACGTCGTGAGAGAGCTATCGGGCTCAGCAACCTCTCTTAAATTCAAAAAACGCTCTAAAACAAGGGAAGCAAACAAATTAAAAGAATTAGGCGAGTTCTTGAAGAATGGGTCCGTTAGTGTAGATGGGAAGCTACTGGAGTGATACGTGGGAAATAAGTGATTTAGAAAAGGTGGGAAGGGAAATGTGAAGTGAAGTGCACGAAAGGGGTAAATCGAGTGTTTGGGTCATCAGTGAAATAAAATGTGCAATAAGTTGTTTTTTATCAATTATCTAGATGTTTCAGTGTTTTTATAATTAATACTTTAATATTAATTGAAATATATAGTTTAATGATTTACTTAACTATTTTTTCTTCAGTGCTCTGTGGTGTGTATTTTTGTATATTTTGTATTGTATTTCCTTATGTACTGCCACCGGGTAAGATCTGCCTATTTGCAGGAAATAATATATTATTATTAAAAAAGGTATCGGATAGCAATAAGAGGTTAACAAAAATACTTTCCTGGTTTCCGTGCAATACAATAACTGTGGACAAAGGAAAACACGAATAACAAATCTATTACAGAGGTTGAATCAATAGAGCAATCCCAGGTAATGACCAAACGATCGAGAAACTGCGAAAATGAAAAATGAAATACAATGAAACTAGCGAGTTGATTATAAACAAAATCAGTATAACGCAATACAAAATCACGGAATCGGCATGAAAAATAATAATAAAGAAAAAATATTTAAAAAAATGTCTTACGATTATTCGTGGCACACTTAGTAATGCCAATTCATAATACCCTTTTTGATACGTTACCAAATGTTTCACACAAAGTAAGCTACGTGTTCGTTCATCACACTCAAAGTTACAGACTCATCCGCTCTCAAAAATTTCCCGTACAACCTCTTCCGTCCCTCTGTGATAGACAACTGGCCAATCCTCACTGAAGCCTGCCCTTCGAGGCACCCGTACATGCTCCCGCTGACATCCTTGTGCTAGGAATACCTCCGTAATTCTTTATTGTAGTATTTGTAAAAGTGAAATGTAGCCTGCTATTGACGCTTATCTACATAGGGTGATAGGAGGTAGGAGGTGGGTGGTAATAATAATAATAATAATAATAATAATAATAATAATAAATTTATTGTCAAAAAACAGTACAAACTGCATATGACCACGTGGAGGACAATAAACTAATTTACTCTCCGGAAGCAAACAAGGGACGTATTCCATCAATTCCGATCAAGGGCTATTGTAAGTTTGTGGACCATTAGCTGGGTTTACCAACAATGTGCCCCACATGGAGGTATTTGTAGGAGTGTAGTTAGTGATAGTTAGAGTAATTGATACTAGGCGTAGTAGAAGGTGGATAGAAGGAGAAGAGTTCGCTTTTCAGTAGTAACCGCTATACAATATATTTTTTGTGGTCCCGCCTGGAATTGAACCCAGAGCGACTTGTTGATGAGCTAGAATGCTAACCCCTTAGCCACGGCAGGAGTTCATCTCCACAATTGAAGCGTAATTGAGGAAGTGCCTCGTCGAATTACTGCTATTCGACGCCCCAGCTCTTTCACCGCGACTGACTCGTCGCCTCGGGATCCGATGCCTTTGAAGTCGCAGAGAGTAATTACGCAGAGAAATTTCTCCGTTGTATGACCTTTTTCCCATTTACGAGAGGCGAAAATGAAAATGTGAGATGCGACTTTCATTGTAATACAACGCACATTCGGTCTTGTATATATAATATTAAATAATAATACCATCCCTTTGCACAGACACTGTTTTTAATATTTCACTATATTACATTACACAACGTTTCAATCGAGTCATATACAGGTGTATAACACATTAAAACCTCAGTATAGAAATACGTAAAGTTTATCTTCTCCATTCATATAAGTCAACATTTACATGAGCGGAGCCAACTGGCCGATAAATTTTTGTTTATGCTTTTAATCAGGTTTTAATTTGTTACACGCATTAGGATGACCAGGAAAACGTTGTCTGATGTAATGAAGTAAAACTATAAAGACATTGCGATAACTTTCGGTCAGATGAAAATGGCGACGAACCGGGAAGCAAACCCGGGACTTCGATTTGATCGCATGGGTGTTAACCACTACACAACCCGTTCGCCATTTTCACCTGAACGTGTAGGGTATATTGGTTGTTCTTTCGGATATCTTTAAAATTTAACCTATCACCAACATCAGCTACTAGTTCTATTCATTTGCTGTTATGAAGTTCTTTCTCCATTGAGTGTGTAGAACAAATATTATTTTGTTTATTAGTTTGTGGGGTTACATAAATAAATTTATTGTCAAAAAACAGTACAAACTGCGTATGACCACGTGGAGGGGAAAAAAACTAATTTACTCTCCGGAAGCAAGCAAGGGACCATCCCATCAATTCCGATCAAGGGCCCTAAGGCAGAGGCGGATTCAAAAAATTCAGCAAAAATTCCTAGATAAGATAAAAAGTTAGCTGCGAGTTATAATACTAATAGAATGTCAATATGTTTGTAATTTTAAGCAAAAAATTACATGTAAGTTATTATCGAATGATAGATTATTCTGAGTATAGTGTTTAAAAATCATAAGAATTGTAATAACACTAAATTCACGATTTATTGTTACAATAGACACGCCCCTAGACAGAGCCTAGAGAACCTGTATGATAAATCCGTCTCTACCCGAAGGAAAACCGGAGAAAAACCCGGGCCAGGATGGGGCTACAGAATTAATGTATACAACCGTGCCAATGTTGAGTACACATAAAACTAAATTAATATGAGCCATAAGACAACCTATTATTAACCCCTATTATTTTTTTACAGTTAATTGTCGAGTTTAGGACTACTATAAAAACTTATTCGGACATTACCTAAATTTTTAGAAGATGGCAATTCGTATTTTGCAGCCATAATGCATAACAAAGTTATGTATTATTATAATGTGTTTTAGAAAATAATAAAACAATCGCAATGAAAATTATTTATCGTATTTTCTGAATTTACGTGTGGAGAGGAACCTGACAGCGAGGAACAATCCAGAGCGAGTGGAAAATAGAACAGCTAATGATAACTGACGTGACACTGTTCAAATAAAAATAAATTTATTGTCAAAAAAGCNAATAAACTAATTTACTCTCCGGAAGCAAGCAAGGGATCATCCCATCAATTCCGGTCAAGGGTCCTAAGGCAGAGGCGGATTCAAAAATTTCAGAGAAAGAGACTCCAAATTCGGTTTTGCACAAAGTAGTCAGCGTCTCCTGACGGACGTATAAACCAGAATAACGTTTTAGAAGATCTACAAACACTCTAAAACTCTTTCCTTAATCAAAAAGGAATTTCAGTTCGACCTTCTAACTGGATTAGTGGACAGCTTAAGCACTCGTCCGTCGACCGAGCAATAAACAGAATTGCGCAACACAAAAACGTTCACTCCCTACGGCGTCCCCGACAGCACGCAAGGCTGACAAGGGCCGATGAAAAGTTTTCTCTGGGATCACAGAACGTTATATGTGTAAGAGCGACGTGGGGGTGGGGGTTGTTCAGAGCAATGTGGTAAATTGTGGACCGTATTTCCACATGTAGCGAACCAAAGTTGTGGGCGGGCTTAGTTTTATCTACAGGGGCAGAGTAATTAGAAATTTCGTGTATAAGCGTCGCACGGGATTACGCGGAGCAATTTAAACGGGTTTCGCTGATGCGGGCGATGTAGGGGAAGGGTAGAGGGAGAGGGGATGCGCTTTTCTCATGCGGGATTATTTTCTCAATCGAAGAAAAATATGGGAGAGGGATGGGGAAGAAATCACTGCTGTGAAACTAGTGAAGAAGAAGCCAACGAGGAAACGATTTCGTGATGATGATGATAATAATAATAATTGAATTGTAAAAAAGCAAAAGTTACAAACTGCGCAAGACCACGCGGAGAACAATAAACTAATTTACTCTCCGGAAGCAAGCAAGGGACCATCCCATCAATTCCGATCAAGAGTCAGTCATATAAACGATTACCCTCAAATTTTTATTTAATAAAGCAAAATTGTTTCTTTACAGGCTCCGATTTTGCCTCCAAAATATATATTATTTGTAAAATATTGATTATAAATCGTGACAATTAAAAACACTTTAAATTCGAGATAAATTATTACAGTTGACATGAGCCTCTCTTAGACATGAGCCCCTAGAGAGCTTGTACATAAAATCCGCCTCTACGCGAAGGAAAACCGGAAATAACCCGTGTCTGGATGGGGATATACTCGTACGAGCATATCTGCTATTCCCGATATTCTGTAGTATCTGAAATAATACTGTATTTAAATTTATGCCATAGATTATCTGTATTCGTTTTATAGCAGATCAGTGTTTGTGTGATAAGACACACAGAACATCCAAGGGCTTGTGTTCTCATAGAGCGGACGATGGTTTCACTAAAACGTATGTACATTACTGCGAAATAAAGTCCCAGAAAGTTAAGGCACAAAAATGCCAGGGAAACAAACGGCACAGGAGCATATGACCTGCAACTTCTTTGTGTAGTTAAATTAATGATTCATTGGAAATTTCGGAGAACAGATAGCTTAATATCTCCGTACCATATCTTCTGTGATTTTATATTCAGATTCAGTGATTCTCAAAAATTATATTGGTACTGCTTCATTTTATGTCTCACGATTAAAAAATATGTGTATCTTAAACTCTACATTTATTATTTCCAGTCTCCCACGTAGTTGCTACTGCTTTTTTACCATAAATTTATTATTATTATTATTATCATCATTATAATTATTCGAATTTTGTTATCTGTAATTGTGATTTAAATGAAATGCATTTTACCTTATTTTTACATAAGTTTCTGCAGAGTTGAAAATCGTGTCACTGAATGTCTAGTGATTCGAATTTCGGAGTCTCCGCGCTTTTCACTTTTCATCCACGTACGGCCCTTGAGGTAGAATTCAATCACTAATCTATCTGAAATGGGCATAAATAAACAGAGTTACATGTATTTATTGTGATTTCAACTTGAAAAAACATACCTCACCGGACATTGAAATAAAATAATAGCAATTATAAATGATGGTGAAATGCATTGCGTCTTATGTAGAAAACACTTATTTACAAAATAAGACCAACTTTTTAATCACGAAAATCAAGGGAGTTTACTTTGATTATTTTTGTGGGGTTTTAGGGATCGTCAAGGTCATTAGAGCCCTTGTGGGTGGGGGAAAATGCAGTTTTTTTCGCCTTAGGGAAACGCAGTTTTACTTTGATTTGCAGTAAATTTTCTGTAATATTTTTTACATCACTTTTATCTATAGGTCACCGGACATTTGAGAAAGGTATTTAACTTTATCTGAGGTGAGACGTGTAAATCGCTAAACCATTGCGCTCGGTCGCCATGTTTGTACTAAATGCTCTTATGCATTTCAAACGAGTCAATCGAAATCCTGAATATTGTTTATACTACATTGTAAAGTGATAGATACAAATTAAACCATGTTTTTTAATCATTATTATTCATATTGTTGTTTTTAAAACAATTACAATATAAATAAAGAAAACATTTATACATCTCAGTTAGTGGATTAAGTGCTCATTCCACCTTCAATGCAAGTGCAGAACCTTTAAGTAATATGAATTGCTTAGAAAATTATATTTCACCTGCAAGTGCTTTATACGCTTAATTCGTGGTCGACAAACGTAAAATGAGATGTCTCTCTTCAATATATCGCATCCACTTGTCATATTAACTTCGTTAATTATTTAATAAATAAAAGTTAAATTCGTCTTGTACTTTATCACGCCATTGCTGTAGGACTTTTTAAATAACTTATAACAATTTCAAAAACTATTTTCTTGCATGGTTGTGTTGCCGTATGACTCATATTAATTTAGTTTTATGTGTACTCAGTTTTGGCACGGTTGTGTACATTAATTCTGTAGCCCCATACTGGCTCGGGTTTTTCTCCGGTTTTCCTTCGGATAGAGGCGAATTTCTCTAGGCTTTGTCTAGGGGCGTGTCTATTGTAACAATAAATCGTGAATTTAGTGTTATTTCAATTCTTATGATTTTTAAACACTATACTCAGAATAATCTATCATTCGATAATAACTTACATGTAATTTTTTGCTTAAAATTACAAACATATTGACATTCTATTAGTATTATAACTCGCAGCTAACTTTTTATCTTATCTAGGAATTTTTTG
>NNCF01129394.1:148415-173478 GCA_002313205.1 Laupala kohalensis
TCCTCCACGTGGTCATACGCAGTTTGTACTGTTTTTTGACAATAAATTTATTATTATTAATAATAATATCAATAAATAGTTCCAGCTCACTCCCCTTGTCTCCTGAAACGAAACGCTCCATTTTCAGCGTCATTTACCAGTCCAGTCTCTCAATATGCACTCTAAATGTGCCAATAAAGTGCGTTCACGTATACAAATATATTTACCTAGCACTCTATGAACTAGTTTTTATGTACAACAAAAAGCCACAGATCTCAATAGCAGAACGAACAATGATAGACCTTGATGCGCTTAACATAATTTTGGTACCGCTCCACTTCCAAGCTAAATTTTATAAAATAAATAATAAATTGCTTTAAAGTTGATATTTTAGAAGGTCTCTCTAAACTTTGCTAATTTATACAAGTAACAACGCTTGAATAAGGTTGAAAATAAATTTCCACCAATACCCGCCTCTCTCTCCATGCCATCAAACGATCGGTCAACAAAAAAACGGAAGATTTTCTTCAGTATTCTGTGAACTGAAAAAAGTGAAGGATTGAACTTCCCGTTTATTAATCTCTGGCTGACTATTACGTGATACTTTTTATATTTATAAAACTAGTTATTTAGAAAAAGACAGCTGTGTCGTTTTATTTTCAAGACTTCAGTTTTTCAAAAGACTTATAGATAATATTGCGGTGCTTTGGTTGTAATACATTAGAACCCCTCTTAACCGACCTCGAATGAACCGACCTATCACGTGAAGAAGTATTTTTTGTAGTGACTGGAAAATTGATTGTTTGACGGGTCTTCGTTAGCTGTACAGTTGTTGGAAAGCAAAAAAAGGGAAAATGAAAATGCAAAAGTAGGTTAGTTTCGTGTTGTTGCAGGTGGAACCGTGGAGGTGGGGGGGGAGAGAGGTCACCAGTTTTATTCGTTTTCGCATCTGAATTTTCCGACCGAATTTTTCGCATATTTCAGGGCAAAATATTATAAAATTTCAATGTACAAAAAGTAAAGAATCTACGATAAGTTTCATTGTTCACCTTTCGTAATACAACCATATTTTGTGACCTTAATCGACTTGAATAAATATTACAATTTCCTCTAACATGACCCTCTCTGATAAAAAAAAAGTATTCTAAGAATCCTAAAAACTAACAAATATCTTAGAAAAGGCAAACAATGGAAACGAGTGTTCAGTTCTTCCAGAACGCAATAATCAATATCCGAATTGTTTTCTTTTTATAATTGATAAGTATACATCTCCCCAACAGCTTAATCCATATTGTAATTTACTGTTAACAATCAAATAACAAACTATCCTAAGAACTCGGACAAGAGCATATATTCCTCTAATAGTAAAAAGTTCTTAAAGCAGACATATATTTATTTACATATTTTATATGCTCACCGCAGTTACAATTCATGTCTATATAGTCCTAAATATTTAATATTATCAACATGTTCAATAATCATACATTCTTTTAAACAATGCAATCGATTGGTTCACACCACAATGCAACATGAAGCTTGGAAGCGTATATTTGAAGATATTCAATCTAGTGATATCTTACTAGGAAATTTGGTTGGTCTCAAATAAAAAAAAAGTTTGGAGAACGCTAAATTATCGTGATATATGTCATAGATATATTATAACCTCTCAAGCTATACCATTGCACAGGAGGTCCACTGGAATGATGTTTCTGATGAAGGAGAGTGCTCAAGGAAAAAAACAACAACAGCAAAAAACAAGATGAAGTAGAGTCATTACTCTCTCTTCAACGAAGCGTGTTTTATTCGCATCTGAAATGCGACAGCGATCAAAAAGTCACAAAACTTCGTCTCTAGGACTGCGTGACTTCGGCTATAAAACAGCGAGACAAATGTCTGTCGCAAATAACCGAGACGTAGTCTATCTTACAGTTCAGCTATGACAATCACTAATGATGCCATTTACTTTTAATACCACAATCATAATATCGCTTTTCTCAAAAGTTAATTTTTCCCCACATCTCCTTTTCTTTTGTTGCACTCAACGGACTACCAAAGTTGCCGTAATGTTACACAAGGACCTCATTGTACTCATTTAATTGCGTTATTTTATATATAATATTTTTTTTTTCATTTATTCCATGCGATAAAAACTTAATACAAACTTGTCGACTTGATTGTCTATTGTAGACGTCAACTAAGATCTCTAATTTTCACGTATCACGTCCATGTCAGAAAGGAATCATTTAACTCTATCCAACACCCCAAAGTACGAAAATATCTCAACAATCATGTCGTTTATAAACAAGTTATTAATTTTACATTGAAAAAATACTTATGTGACAAGAGATATGTACACGAAGAGAACAATTGTGGAACAACTATAATGGAATGAACATCCCATAATTTTCGTAGGTTGGCAGCACTGCCACTGGCGAAAAATGAAAAGACTGACGACACATGACATGAAAAAGAAATGAGCGATGAAAAAACAAACAAATGAAATATTTCTCACGAAAACTGATGAAAATGAAAGTTTTTGAATGCATACGACTCGGTCGCACGACTTAGTGAGAATTCGTACGAAGAAGTTGGGTACAAACGAAGAACGCTAATTGCAGCAATGCGATTGACAACTTTAGACGAATTAGCACGACTTCTTGCGAACAAAAATTCTTGCGAATTCTGACGCAGTGTAACCTCACGTCTCAATCGGTAGCTCCTCACGTACTAAATGGGACTCTCATATTCTTGTGGATGCAGGACTTCATCCCGAGGAGCGTAATCCGTACGGTCGTAATCTGCATCTATAGCGAAATTCGCCTGAAAGTGGCGATACAAAATTCAAAATTGCTACCAGCAGAGTGCGAACTTTATAGATATAAACCTCAATCTGCCAACTCGGGTCAGCTTTTTGTGAGGTTAGTGTCAAACAATATTCGTGTGTAAAGTAGATGTTATGTAATTGAAAGGGTTACATGTGTACGAAAATGTCACGAAACGATGTAAGGAGCAACTAACAAAACAAAATTGGGGGAATTGGTCTGATGTTGACGGATTGTTCATTACAAGCAATAAAATGACATAATGACAAAATCTTTCAGTGCTTGAAAAGAAAGTTGACTACCAATAAAAAGTAAATGTTTCTTCAAAATCGTCATAAATAAGCGGAGTAACATGTATTTATTGTGATTTCAACTTGAAAAACACACTTCACCGACCATTAAAATGAAATAATTACAATTATAATTGATGTTCAAATACATTGCATCTTAAGGAGAAAACACTTATAAAAAAATCAACTTTTAAACCATGAAAGTGAAGGAAGTTTACGTTGATTTGTAGTAATTTTTTTACATCATTTTTATCTATAATCACCGAATATCAGAGAAAGTTACTTTTTTCCGAGGTGTGATACTTAAATCATGAAACCGTTGCGTTTGGCCGCCATGTCTTTACATGCTCTTATGCGTTTCAAACGAGTCAAGAAATTCTTTTCCAACTACCTCATTCCTTTCTGTTGCATAACCTTTCTAATACTATTTTACTTCCCGTACCGAAGAAACTGCAATAACTTTCCAAAATATTCTTATTTGTGATTAAAATAACTTAAACATTTTTTACATCCATTCATCCGAAAGTAGTTCTTAATTTTAAATCATGCAAATATTGCGGAACGAAAATATGTCGAATTTCGTATATATGATCGATTTTGTTCCTTCGATAACTCACAGGCCTATCGATACAGTTGAGAATTTTGGAATATTTGAATACATTTGGAATAAAGACTTATTTCTGGAAAGCTCATCCCCATTTAATTTACACTCTCAATTTTTAAAGAAATGTTGAAAAAAAACGAATAAATTTTTTTGTTCGTTCATTAAATTTTTGATAGAGATTGTCGAACTAAATTTCCGCACGTCTTACCATTTTTTAGATGCATGAAAAAAATTAGATCACAAATAACTGAAGTTGGGTTTTTAGAAAAGCCAGTTTCAATTTAAAAGTTAGTCAAGGGTGGTGTAGTGGTCAACACCCCCGAGATCAAAGCATAGGTCCCGGGTTCGATTCCCGTCTCGTCGCCATTTTCCCCTGTCCAAAAAGTTATCACATATCTTTTTTACGCGTAGGTAAATGAAAGAAATACATGAATAACTTGCAATATGTTCGAGAAGAAAACAGGTTCCTCAAAACTTCCCTCACAATCGAAGCTCCATTACCAATATTCTTTTTTTCCCTGTCCTCTGTTAAACTCCCCCTCCCACGCCTCTCAATTGCAGAAGTTTCGTAACGTTTCACAAAGTAGGTCATGCGTCGCTGATTTCCTTGCCTTGTCCTCTTAGCAGTTGCAGTTTGGAGTTCGTGCCAAATTACGTTTACAGTCGTCAGAGATGATGTCTACTGCGAACGACGTTTTCCGCCTGTTTAGTGGTGGAAGGGGGTGCTGGGGAGGGGCAGGGTTCAAGTCTGCGAGTGACAGCTCGACTCTCGGAGTCTGTGTCCACTTTTTGTCTTTTCTCTGTTTCCATCGAAGTTGTCATTCACTTGCTGTACAAGAAAGCGATATTAAGGTATAAACCAGTGTACTTAGAATTAAATTACTAAAACATAAAATCGGAGTAAAAAGCAGAGTAACATATACTTATTACGATTTCAAATTGAAACACATACATCATCGACTATTTAAATGATTGATGGTGTAATACGTTGCGTCTCACGAAGATAACACTTAATTACAAATAAGACCAAATTTTAATACACGGAATTGATGGAAATTTACTTCGATTTCTAGTAAAATTTTCGTAGTATTTTATCATCACTTTTATCTACAGAACACCGCACATTTCAGCAAAAGGTGTTTCACTTTCTTCCGAGAGATGCAAGTGTCACAAAACCGTTGCGCTCGGCCGCCATGTTTGTTTGTGTTTGGCCGCCATGATGCATTTCAAACGAGTCAAGCGAGTTCCTGAATATTGTTTGTATTATATTATTAACTGATTGATACAAATTAAATAACGTTTTCTTCGTTATTACTTATATTGTTGTATTTTAAAACAATTAGAAAATAACAATGAAGACAATTATACATCTCCTTGATTTGACTAGCTTGGAGTACTGGTCCCAACTTAAAACATCTACTTGTACCAGAAAACCGAAGAGTGCAAATATCTAGAGGTTCGTTTTTTTAAAATCGACGGTATTATTTATAAAGCAGCTAAGTGCCATTCCGGCTCAAATCAATACTATTTGACGGTGAGATGATATTAATGCCCCCCCAGGGGGCTTACATCTAGTAAGTACGTGTTTGGCGAACACGGGACCCCGAGCTGAGTTTGGCTTTACTCCCACTTACTTGTGCCATGCTCCTTCCTTTCTCTTTTCTGACCTTCCTTGGTCACCTCTNAATTTTACGATTTGAAGATGGTTTTGTCTTTAATAAATGCACCAAACAAAATAATATTAAATTTGTTGATGATTGATTTTTTCCTTCCTAAATTATGCTCTTAAATTTACGTATTTTAATACTCCTATTTTTAATAACATTTTTTTCAATAACGTGGGTAAACCTTTGTAGATAGACATATGCTGTCGCGGACTGTTTTGTAGGACTGTAGTGTAGAACTCTTTGAGGCGCACAATATTGCCATTTATAATTATCACCTATCTCTAACGTAAACGAATAAAACACTCATTTTTTCCCGATTTCATCGACATTTATGGTCAAAATCATTTTCTACCTTTCTTTTCTGGCATTTTAAATATAAAAGTTAGCCTATGTTAATCCTGGACATCTTAACTATATTCTTGCCCAATTTCATCACGATCGGTGCTGTGGTTTAATCGTGATTAAGTGACAGACAGACAGGATTTCGCTTCACCCATTTACATACAAGTGTGGATTTTGTGTTCGTTACGTATGCGATCATTGTCCGTATGTTGTGAATGATTACGCACTTTTCTATAATCTTAATTACATTACGTTACAAAATGAATTATCATGTTTACTTACAATGAAAAACTTTACCTTTGAAGAGCGGTTCACGCCAACTTCAGTGATCTACTGTCTTTTATGTCTTTTGTTTGAAGTATACACGACAATCTAACGTAGTACTAAATATGTGAAGTACTCTTTATTGTGTTCCTTAAAACCAAACAACAAAATGATTTAAAACTACTATGACAAGATACGGTATCTTCCATTGTGCACCTCGAATCTTAAGCGTTCAGCCCTATTTTCTTTTGAAAAGCCCCAATTATTCATCCTCTTAAGTTTCATCTCTTTCCATTTTCCGCCCCATTATTAACTCGCTTTTTTCTCTGGTCACGGACACACATCTAAATTACCATTTCTCCTCTTCCGTCTGTCCGTTCGTCCATCCGGTAGTGTCCGTCCTAGTTCACACCCGCGCCGCCGCCGGCAAAGAGCGCTGCTGTCGCTCGAGGCCGCCACTCGGAAGCAAATGACCTCTCGTCAACGGAAAAAGGGAATTTCAAATGGCGCGTTTTATACAATGTGAGAATATTCAGTGTGCTCAAGAACAAATAAATTCCGCGTTTGAGAAATAAAACGCCAGAAATGAAAAGAAACCCTCAGAGGAACAATTTTCTTAAGAGAATGCTTTTCACAGAACCAAGGAAAATTATTCTTTCGTCAAAGGGGAAATGATTATTGAAATTCATCGGTTTTTATTCGTCTTCGCTTTGTACTGCACAAAACGAAGAGGAATTATGGAAAGGACGAACACCAAACAATGTACAGTAGTCATTCATTGTTATCAATACAAAACTAAAATATTTAATATTGACAAAATTAGGGTTAAATGCATAGAAAGGGGGAGAATTAAGGTTTAAAGAATACGCATTAAAGGAATTTTTATTTATTATTAAAAATTAAATATTACTCTGCAATTCTGTTCTTGCATGGAAGTGGTCTTTCAGGTAATAAAATTTCAAATAAGTACATGATTTTTTAACAAATATTAAAAAAAAAAATCNGTTCTTGCAAGGAAGTGGTCTTTCAGGTAATAAAATTTCAAATAAGTACATGATTTTTTAACAAATATTTAAAAAAATAATCCTATACTAGATGCGAGCAATATTTGTATGCATGAATGCTCTGGCTTATCTATGAAATTTGTAAAATAGAAGTATTTCGGGATGGAAAAGCTATATTCAAATTTCTAAGAATAATACTTTTTTGCTTTGTTAAATATAAGAAAAACAAGTTTATTACGAATTTGAAATAATAGGTAAACTGATTGCTTACGTTGCCGATGCGTGATTGAAATCAAGGCCTCCTGGAGCCATATGAATATCAAAATTTCGCGTAATATATTTAGGTCCTATTTCACAAAATGTAGAATCATCGCGATTTCCTTAAACGTGATTAGGTAAATGGAATCGCGATTACATTTCATGCGTTTCACCAAGCATAACTAATCGTCGATTATGTTAATCAGTGTTTCTGAAGAATCCTCGAGGTTGGTAGTAGGATAACTTTAAGACAAATGAAGGACGAAAAACGCATCTTGTTGCTCACTAGCGCCACCAACAGTCACCGGAGGCAGCAGCGGGCCTCCCTCATGCCACTGAACATATCCTACAAATAGAATCTCGAGCAAACAAACAAAACGGGCATCATATTTTCTTGTAAATCGAATTTCGTGAAACGTGCATTTCGATAATCAAGATTTACTACACAGAAAAACGCGATTAAGAAATTAAACTAACTTGGTGAAATTGGGCCTTAATGTTAACTAATACTATTTGCATGACCAATGAAACTCTGGATATTCAATTCGAGCTTGATCTTCAATGAAACTGAAGGCGTTGCAATGTTACCATCTTACTCTTAGTTTTCAACAGATTTCAATGTATGTATGAAAACGAGGACAATGTTCACCGAGACGTGGCTTTCTTGTTTTAACAAAAGACGAAAAAAAACACGCGAATATTTTAAGAAGATTTATCAGTCAAACGTAAGCTCCTTCGTAAGCCTCACTTAATAAGGATCCTAATGATTCCCAGCAATATTTGCTTCATCGGCCTCTCCGTCTGCGGAGGTAATCCGGGGGAAAGATCCTTCCCAAAATAATTAGAAATGATACGAGATCCGCTGCTGATAAAGTTATTAGGAAACGGAAGCGGTGGGCGGTGGAGGCGGTGTGCTGCTTCCTCTGGCACTAACAAGGGGAAGTAATGAACGAAAAGAGGAACGAGTCACGACCCAGAGGAACCAATTACGAACCGAAGCTGCGATGCCGCGTGTCTCCGAATCAGTGGACAGATGGTCGCTCTCCTCTCTTGGTTGCCGTCTTCAGATTAGAGGGTGGGGGGGGGGCTGAGGGGGTCTAATTTCTTTTTTTTTTAAATTTTCTCTCAAGGAAGGTTTCTGGAAGATGCCGAGACAGTATTCGCTTATTAGAACTCTAATAACGTACGACTCTTCATTTCATTTCTGGATATTATGAATCTAACAAAATTCTTAGATTAAAGACGCATGTTTCATTGTCTTTTTTTCTATAAAATTATCAATTTCGGTTCCCCTTCATACTTAACAGATAATGTTAAGATACTAAATTCTTTTAGACTTCAACAACAAAAATTATGCAGCATCCCAAAAAGTCGTACAAGTTTCCTAAATAAATCCTTCACTGTAGCCACAGCAAGATCGTGGAATAATCTTCCTCAAATAGGATCTGAGAAATTTCCTTCAATAGTAGTACGAAGGAATAAGTGTGCACTAAAATAAAATAAATTATACATTAAAGTAAAGTCAATTTAGGAATCTGTTAAATGAAATCATTGATTATTTATGTTGACTAAGCTACATTATTCTTTTAATATCAATTCTTTTAAAATTACTTAAAATGTATTATTTTCGTTTGTATATTTATTACATGAAAACTTGTTCTTCCTGTTGTTAAAAGTTTATTTGCTTTTTATGAAAGATCTTTCGTACAAATGTGGGTAGTAATATTATTAAGAATACAAATAGCTTTTGATAGTTGGTGGTATNTGGGTAGTAATATTATTAAGAATACAAATAGCTTTTGATAGTTGGTGGTATATTATATTTGGTAATTATATGGTAATAATGTATTAACAAACTGTTCTGCTTGTCGTAGTATAAAAATTGTATTTGTAATTTTCAATTATTTGATTTATGCAATTTTAAGTGTACAAATAAGTGCATCGTTTCTTGTTCATTATTCTAACTATTATACAAGATGTTTCAGTGATGATGATACAAACTTACAGGGATGATGGATGAGGGCAAATTGATCAATTTGAGATAAGGAACCATATTCCAGAGACTATCGACCTGAAACTTATAAGCAAAATTTAGGTTAACCTTTAGATGCTGTCACGAAACGTTCTTGTACAACTCTTCGTGGCTAACAACATTGAAATCTATCTCTAACCGTCCAGGAGGCAGCGCAAGTGAATATGGCCGGTATTTCTATTTCATTGACATTTATCTTCAACTTCATTCTTATCTTTCTTTTCATACATTTGAAAAACATAAGTTAACCTATGTTCATCTTGAACATCTAATCTATCACCTTGCTAAATTTAATCAAGATCTGTTCCGTGGATAGTCGTGATTAAGTAACAGACAGAGAGAGAGACGCTTTGGAATTGCGCATTTGTGTATTAGTAAGGTTTCAGATGAAATACATCAAGAATCTAATGTTAGAAGACTTCTAAAAACCAAATGAAATATTAAATTTTTTATAGCGTCCAGTTCGCAGTTTTCAACCGGGAAAGCTGTTCAGCAATGCTATTTACGTCATGTATGTATGCTAATATCAGACCATGTTGCTTATGAACGAAATCAAGGAAATCATTACTTTCTTTATAAATGATAAATTGTTACAAATTAGATCATTGTTTCTAGTTACCATTATTAATAAATTTAACACCCAAAGTGATTTAAATACAAAAAAAAATATTACTAGCCTTTCCATTGATTTGACTAACATTTTTGTTTCTTATTATTCATATAAGTTTAATTTCATCCGTATCTTTGCCACGATTGTGTGCATTACTTATGTACCCCCAACCCGATCAGTTTTCTTCTCCGGATTTTCTCCGGACTTGCACGGGGTGGAGGTTTACTGTTGTAATTAATCACAAATTTAGAGCTATATCAATAGTTACGAGTTATAAACAATATAAACATTCCGAATAATCTATAGTACGATAATAAAACTACGTAGTTATGTTTTATTATTGTCTAAGGAGTGTGCTAGAATTTTCAATTCGCTTCTGCTTTAAGTCCCGTGATCGAGATTGATGGGATAGACCCTTGCTTGCTTCCGGAGAGTAAATTAATTTATTTTCCTCAGTTTGTAAGGTTTTTTTTTTGACAATATATTTCTTCAACGAAACTGGTGGTGTAGTGGTTAACACCCCTGCGAAAACGCAGGAGTCCCGGGGTTCGATTCCCGACTCGTCGCCATTTTCATCTGACCGAAAAGTCATGATGTCTTCTCCACATGTGGGTACACGGAAGAAATTTATGCAATAAATTTATTATCATTACTCGACAGAAATACTTTAAACATTTCTAAAAATCTTGACATCTTAGCTTGTGAAAATCGTTGAAATGATGGACGAGAGGAAGACACGTGAGTTGACACGTGTTTTGTTCGATACGACTTTCCCCAAAGAGGCGACCGCACCCCTTCGCTGCACCGTAGCAACGAAGATACTTCTCTCAGCGATGGTGGCGCTGTCGGTTCCTACCGCGGAGCAATTACGAACTGCTTTGAGGAATCGTTCCGCGGCCGACCGCTAATTCCGATGGAGGAGTAATCACGTGACGTCTCGTGATTTACAACTTGCATCTCGTGGGATTCCCCCATCGCGGGCGGCGGTTTCGTGCCGTTGCGCGATGATTCGGTCTCCAACAGAAGGAAGCATTAAGGGGAATGAAGTGAGCTTGTGAATTAATAACTCTGCGCTTCTCAAAAGGGAAACTGATTGAAAAGGGGAGAAGGTGACCGGCCTAGGAACAGGTACAAGTACAACTATGTTTCAGAGATTACTAAACGATTTAGAGGAACGTTGTCCAACTACCAGCCCTAGCAAAAGTTGATCTACAGCCCTCACGTTGTAGTACATTTTGCATCAAATGTTGCTAGGAGGAGGGGGGGGGGCGCAACTTTGAGCTATGAATCTATGCTTGTATAGAGCTATGAAGCTATGAATTAATATTTGGCGTAGCATGTACGCTGAGATAAAATACAGAATTGGGTTCACAATTACCCCGCCGCACTTTACAATACGAATTTTTTTAACAATATGAAAATGTTATAATTATTTTTTAAACATAAAGAAATGTACTACTTAATTTTCCAGCTTGAAATAATCTAAGTTTATTGATGAGAGTCAAAATATCGCGCTACAAATAAATAAATATAACCCATTAAGTTTTATTCGTTTTCACCAAACTCCATCAAGGTAATGTATTTTGATACTTAAATATTGACTAGATTATTTATAACAAATCTGAAAACATTAAAGTAGCGTTGTGTAGGTTATAGACGTGCATTCTGCCAACTTTCTTTTTTTACTTGGATTTGTTAATAAACAAATTGTACGATTTGTTGTTGGCCCGCCTGTTTGTAAGTTCATAATCTTTTTTGTTTATCAATTCTGGTTTGATTCGCTTCAAACATAAAATAAATGATATTCACCCATAAAAGGTTGTAAATCTTAGATTATTATTTACATTGATTTTATAACGGACGTTAATTGTAATAGAATTTGATTCACTTATCTTTTGATAATTGAATAAGACAAACATTTTCAATAGTTGTCAATGAGAATTAAAAAGTGACTGTTTACGCGTAATTGAGAAGTCGCGGGAATGCAACTATGATTTAATACTTTCTCTTTTAAAAATCAATCTAAAAACCGCGCGATAAGAAATGCAAAGTTACGATAGTTCGTTTTATGAAAAAGATAACAATACGAGTTCCACAAATGTATGGTACCCAACGGTCTCCTGAAGTTAATGCTTCAATTTAAAAACAAAATACCAATCCCCAGAAGAATAAAAAGAAGCAAAATAAACTCATCCAGAACACAACAAGTCCGTCTCCTAAACGCTGAACGGCATTAAGTTAAAGGCTACAGAAGCGAAACGAAATAAAAAACCTTGGAAATTAGCATCGCGGAAATCTCGACAACAAGCTTCTCAGAGCAAAACAGCAGCTCCACTTGTTTTTACGACTCACTTCACCCACACCATATCGTCGCTTTTTACGAGAGCGAGAGTGCGCGTGTGAGCAAGAAGAAAAGGGAAGAGCGAAGCATAGAGAACGCGATCCGGCCTTTATGGCGGAGGTGGAGGGGCGTAGAGAAGCGCGTCCGTCGCGCGTTGCTTCCACCAATAGGCCCCGTGAGGCCGCCGCATGCGGTTAAGATTCGCGACTAGATTGCAGAGGTAAGGACTGGGAACGCGGGACTCGAATGGACGCGATGAGAACGGCTGGCTGGGGAACATGTGGAGAGATTTGATTGCGGTGCGGTGGGGAGATTTATAGTCCTGGCAGAGAGAGAAATGTAACAAGATGTTGTCAATGGAGCGAAAGCGCAGTGTTGTCTCACATCTCTTCTGCGGGGGATGACCTAGCGTAACTCCACCCACTCCACGTCACGACACCCACATCGTTGGAAAGCTAACATCAGACACTGTTCTTTCGGCCAAAGGTTAGCTATCAAGTTTTCTGTCTGCCACAGTTGGTATATCAATTACTCCCAGTTCTACGTATCGACTGATGAAGGCGTTAGCTTCCAGACATAAATTCACTAAGATTCGACTGACACGAGGAAAACGCCCACGCGACTACTGCGACAATAATAAGCGGTAATGCTGCGACACTGACATTGTCTCCTCGACTTTTAGTTTATTTTAATACCAGGATATCCGAGACGGTAGCTCGGATGGCAGAACTTGGCGCATTTAAAACACACAAACATGAATGTTACAATGCACTTACGTATATTGACAGTAAAATTCTAAACAGAAATAGAGTTTCTCAATTTGTAGCTGTAAATTTTGCAACATATTTCACAATAATTGCAATAAACGTTACCTAGAAATTTTGAGATCGAAACTCGAATGTCCAGAAATAGAAACAACTGAAATTACTTAACAGTTCGCAATATAAATAATTAAAAATTTGAAATTTGTGGTGTATAAATTTTCTATTAATTAAAGAAGTACTGAAACGGTTCTGTTCGGAAATGGTATGTTACATTGCTTTTTATCTACAATTTTCGAAAAAAATGCCATATACATTCATACAATAATTAATCGCTTATTAAAGTCTAGCTGTCGTACGAAAAGTTACCGAATTCGGGAGAACTTCCAACCTACTCCACTGATTCCTCCTACGTCGTACATTACTCGACTTGGTGATATTTTCATCTTATACATTGTATTCACTTCCACCAAACTTGTCAAAATAATCTATAATTTGATAATAATTCGTACTTGTAATTTTTTGCATAAAATTACAAACATATTGATATTCTATTAGTATTATAACTCGCAGCTAACTTTTTATCTTACCTAGGAACTTTTGCTGAAATTTTTGAATCCGCCTCTGCCTTAGAGCCCTTGATCGGAATTGACGGGATGGTCCCTTGCTTGCTTCCGGAGAGTAAATTAGTTTATTGTCCTCCACGTGGTCATACGCAGTTTGTACTGCTTTTTTGACAATAAATTTATTATTATTATTATTAGGAGAGCCTGTTCTCAAAATACTCTATTTTATCCTTTGTAGACTAACACAAAATTAATATTCCTAATAATAAAATGCATTGCATAAATTATCCAAGAAATCTTAATTTTTTAATCTACTTTCATCGAAATTCATTGTACGGTAGTCTCTGTGTTGTTTCCATAGCGTTGGTACACCCGTAAGGTAGTGCAAGTGCTACCAAACGATGATTTTAATATCAAACGACAATCTAAGGCAGTCGAAGTCTTAATGAGTGTGCTNAATACAGGGCTAACATTAAAATCTGTTTTAATAATGCAGATCACTTGTCAACAGTCTTGTGAAGTAGCCTTGACCTGGCGTCCCTTTATATTATTTTCAGTACATTTCAGATTTGTTTAAATGACAATTTTGGATTATTTCGAAAACTAGCAGAACAACCCGGTGTTGCGCGGGATTTGAAGGTAAACTTGAATAAATCATTTTAGTGGATGTTCTTGTATTAAAACACTTGCCAACAAGTCTGGACATTCTTGCCCGGTGCTACCGGGGGTTCTTCTATAATTGTCTAAATTCATACGTTAGTTTCCTCATTTCTCTACTTTTATGATAGCAAATTGTCACTTTTAGTAATTTTGAAAAAATTAATACTAAGAAGAAAACCCACAAAAATACAATTTTCAGTATTGTGTGCTAATTGCACGTATTGTACGTATTTACGAAGTATTTTATTATATCGGCAGAAGAAAAAGAAACACTCGACACTGAAACTTAATAAGCAAAGAGCATAGTTATGATCTCTCAATTCTCTGGTTTTTATTTCACTTTATATAATTTTGCTTCTACGATTCGGTCACGTAAATTATACGTTTTAGTGGATTCTCCTTCCGCCTCACGTAACGCAATCGAACTCTGGCGGACACTTCAGTAAGCTTCCTAGTCATAAGTTATTCGTGTCAAGATTCATATCTATTTATTAGTAACCAATTTTGGTTGTTTTTCTACCCTTGTAATTTATCAATATTAACGATGCTTTGCTTCTTTGTAGCAAATGCCCTTAAGAAGAGTTCTCTGCAATTTTAGGTAATTTCATGGCTTTATTTTTTATGTAAATAACACAGACATTACAAATAATTCACTTTTATTACAATAAATTATTATAGTGATTATATTATTATTATTACTTCATAAGTCGTAGATGACTCGTAGTAGGTCTAGCAAGACACGTGACCTCTGAGAGGAGCAATAAGAAAACAAGTGCTGTTCGCAGATAGTCATTGTTTTGACTCATCGGCCGACTTCCGGCGTACAGACAACAGTTCCAGCTTACAGACAACAGTTCGCGAACAAGAGCTGCCTCCAGGGTGAAGACAGGTGCAGAACTCGGCAGACAAACGACGTCGGGGGTGGGGGTCTCCTGGGGCGAACGGAAGGTGCACCAAGGACCAAGGGATGGATGATCATTGGATGTGAGAGAAGCGTAGAACACTGTGTGAGGAACACCTCCCTCGATGAGAATGGAAACCAACATCAGCTCAGAGGACGTGGGATATTGATAGCGGTGGAATTACAAATGGGGATTCGAACTAAAGCCCTTTGTAGTAGGAGCCATGACCGTGGTTATCCTATACTGTTATGCTAGCAATAATCGTATGTATGTATGTATCTAGAATTTCACTCGAAAAGGGGCACGAACAGTTCTGAGGAAATTCCACAATTTGTTATATTTTCGAAAGAAATGTTATCTAATACTGAAAGTTTCCGAGTACAATTATTTTAATAGTTGTTTTTTTGGATTAGAAAAATTGAATTTTACTGATTCCAAACTTGGAGTTGTCAGCATTGTGAACTGGCAAGTAAACTAAAATCCCAGTTGAGGCTTATGTTCTCACGGATCTCTATCTCAATTTACCTAACATAAGTTAATGGCAATTATGAAATTGGAGTATCATTAACTAGTTTTTAAATACATTTAAAAGATAGTTTAAACTATCTTTAATTCTGACATTCTTTTTGTAGAATACTTGTACCCATTTTGTTGAAAATATTAAAAGGAAATTGGGTTTCAAATACGATGTATAACTATATTTTTATTTTTATTTCTAGATCGAAAAATTGAAATCATGTATTCAGAATGTCGTATCAATGTATAACATACTTTCGATAATATCAGTGAGCACAATGAGCACTTTCCCCCTGCCTTAGAACACTCAGAAACCGAAAAGTAAGAAAGAACTAGACAGGAATAGACATTCAAATTTTCCTTCTCTAAAGCATAAATTCAAATGCGAATCAAACATAAATTTTATTAACTCGTGATATCTTAATGAAGATAGGGGATGAGGTAATGTCGCGGGTACTTCAGCAATTTGCCAAATTACTATCTTAAATACACGCTTGTTGACAAATATTGGACAAACTAAACGAGCACTAAAATCTGTAATAAGAGTTTGTGTCTCGTTTCAATAGCTTATTGCAGAGATGAGATGATTTATCTGCTGTGTTATAAATTTAATAGTAATAATAATAATAGTAACCATAATTCAGAGTGTGAAAATTCATCTGATAATGGTGCAATTCTTGATATTTTAAATGACCCATTCTATATATGAAACGTGGAATTTACTTTTCAGCAAAAGACGAAGACCCTGCCTTGTCCTAAAACCTTGTTAAGCACCTGTACAATGAGCTTTTATCTTTGAAATCTTTTGAAACTGCAAGAGTGCAATGTACTTGAACTCACTGCAAAGGAATCGTTTGCCCTTTCTGCAACAGAGTCTGAACAGTCGCATTGAGAATCTCATCAACAGTGAGAGCAATATCACGCAATGCGAGAAAATTGCTGAGGTAGTTACCAGATACCGGATGAAGTACTACAAAGCTCCGTGTAAGGGCACCGTAGTGGAATGGGTTGCTCTTGACTGAATTCCTGCGACGCGACATTATACAGTCGAGAGGATCTTGAGTATAATACAAAAATGAGCTTTGAGCGAAGTAGAAGTAATGAAACGAGAAGCTGTAGCAAACAATTGGTGGGTCGTAAAGGCCGGGGAGTATCAATGACTACATGATACTATCACATTGAAAGGACTAGGGTCTTTTGAGATTCAAGTGCGACTTGTTTTATTACAAACTTTTTTTATTTTTAACCTAAGTCAGGTTTAAACTCCATTGTACTCGCGCTCGCTCACAACCAAATCACTCCGGGTTAGAAAAAAATTGTAGCTTTTCACATGAATGTCCCTGCTGTGACTACTGAAAAGCGAACCCTTCTTCTTCTGTCCACCTCTTACGACTCCCAGAATCACTAACTCTTACTATTACTAACTACTCCTACTAACACCTCCTCGTGGGCCAAGTTATTGGTAAACCAAGCTTATAGATCCACCTACTAACAACAACCCCTTCCACCCACCTCCTACCTCCCATCGCTCCATGTCGACAAGCGTCAATACAACGCTACATTACTCTATTAGAAATACTACANCCTATCGCTCCATGTCGACAAGCGTCAATACAACGCTACATTACTCTATTAGAAATACTACAATAAAAAATTAGGGTTTTACCTCCAGACGCTCTTGCAAGCTTTACACCAGTCAGTTTCCGAGCGTGGGAATCCTCCATGCGTCGACAACAATGTGTCGTTGTATTCGCGTTCTAATAATTTTAAATGAGAAATAATTTCACATTTTTACGCGCTACAGAGTCGGTTATAAATATAATTGGAATTGTGCACAACTTTGAATCACAATCTAAACGGTGAGACAATTTTTATCACAATTCAAGTGCACCGAACACTCTTAAGTTGTGTAACGAGGTGGTACAGTTTCATAATATTGGTATCTCGAGGGAATTTCTAACATTTTTTTTCCAAAGAAAAATTATAATTAGAGATTTTAAACATTTTATAGTTCTCCAACAGACAAAAATTCTAGGGACCGCAAAGGTAAAAACGATGGTCTAGTGCTAGCGTCTTCGCTTCCGCGATCCAGCTGAGCGGTAGAGCGTGGGTTCAAAACCTGCTTGACCAAACTAGATGAGGTTTTCAGCTGGGGTTTCCCTCATTTACTCCAGACAAAAGTCGGTTCGGTATCACGAGTTCTCTCATAACCCAACATCTCTCCTTCCCAATTCCCTGACCCAAGTCGAACGGTTAGGTGGAACAGCAGGCCTCATAGCCTGAACCTCGCCAATATGTAAATGTCTATGAAGTTAATTGGGCTATAACTCTTACATGATTTTTTTTAAATTACCAGATAAAGTAGTTAAGCTGAAAACTAGAAACTACATCCAACTTAACATGAATAAGTATCCAGTGAAGCACATTTTTGTGGTCGAAGGTCTACCACCGTGGCAGCGAACCCAGGCTGTACATCACTCCATTGGGACCGATGCTGAATTGCCGACAGTTTCCGCTGCCTTCGACGATTTGAGCTACTACGTGCTCAAACGACAGTTGGCAGAGAGAAGATAATAAAGGGAGGAGGAATATTCCCGCATTCCATTACAATCCCACAGACTTGTAGTTCTCGCGACGCGGCAGCGGTTATTACGTCCTTCAAAACGCGGGCGGTGACGTTTCACGACAAATGGCTTCCGCAAGGGACTCAACAGCTTCGTACTTCCTACGGAATCACTTCATTTCGTTTCGTAAAATGCAGCGACGAAATTCAACATGGCTGTCAGTCAGAGGTGCCAACTTCAATAAAAAATAACCCATTTGCGCAGCGTTTAATAGCACTACCTAAACGCCAAGCGATGTAAAGTGGGATACATGTTTGACCAAGTTTACCCAGCTACAGAATTAGTCCAGAATAATACAGTAATATAATATGAGAGACACCTTGGCTGAATGAAACACGAAAGGACTTCAAAAATGTAAACATAAGATCAACCGACATTCTAGAAAGAGACACTTTCAGACACAAAGTTGACAAAAATGGAAGTTATATCAGAGCAACCAATGCAGATACAGTACAGAGCAATGTGCTCGGAAGAACCTGAAAAAAACTTTCTCGGAAAGAATGAGAGTCTATTGTAACAACAAGAAGAACCCAAAGAAAATTTGATTGAGTCATTTGCTTGACGTCTTCCATTCATTGGGATAATTCACTACTACTACCCTGAGAGAGAATATGAGGGAGAATAAACTTTCGGACAATTTGCTGATATTAATTTCAACAAAATTATCAAATTATACGCAATCTGGGGATGCCCGACAGATTCCTTCCAAGAAAACGCGGGTGGGCAGTAATGTGGTGAGGATTCGAGGATGAGAGACCATCACAAAACGGAAATACGTGCTCTGGTACAGAATGTCCTCTATTCCTATTCACACTCTGAGGATACAAACGACGGACGCAAGACGGACGGGGTAAGTGCAGATACTCTTCGCGCAGATTTTGTCGGATGTGGAGGGGGAGGAACCTTTTCCTACTCCACCCATCTTACTGTATGAACTGCGATGGTTAGCGAGGTGGAAGCGGTGCTTGCGCGTGCGCACAATCGAATCGTGCTCCTGCGGACCCCCCCCCTCTCACTTTCTACACAAATACTCTGTCATGTAACGTTTTTTTTTCTTAAGAGAAAATCAACTCCAGAAAAAAACATGTACGGGAACGCACTGTGTTAATGAGTTTATTATAAATTAGTAGCAGCAAATTAGTTTATTGTCATTTACATGTTCATAGGCAGTTTGTAAATGCTGCCTTGACACTAAATGAATTATTTTATTTATTTCCTGTCAGTCTAACTGGCTTGATGTTGGTGCGGGGTTTGTTCAGTGTTGCCAACATCAATAAAAGTGGTGATAAGTGTATCTCGCGTTCTGTTGGCAGTATTTTCGAACTTCTGGAAACTGAAGTGTATTGCCAACATCGGACTTTTATCTCGCTCTTTTGGTGTTATTCTGTTCATTCTGCATCAAGTGTGAGGAACGAATATTACCTTGAGCCTTAGTTTGTTGTGTTATTAATGTGTGTTTTTTCTCAGCAAATAGTCGCTTTTGCGACTACTAATAATTTTTTTTCGGATATTGGCAGAAGTTGGCAACGCGTGTTAGGAAGCCATGTTCCATTATTTTCGGTAAAGTTGCATGACTTTGAGCGTCAGTCGTTTCCTGTAACGCACACGTCTGGAACCTCGGTTTCTTAGCGCTTCGAGACGGTATTTCTACGTCTACTTATGCATCACTCATTGAAAACTCATACAAGACCATAGATGCATGAAGTTCTGACCATCCTTGAAGAGAGCTTTTACGACATAGGTGAGCAACGACAGGATCTGAATGCAATCACGAGACTCAGAGCGTCCATTTCATTGCTTGGTCTCATTTATAACCACAGTAATGTGACATTCTGCGAATTTCATCATTCCTGCTCCCACAGTTACCTAACCTGTAGCATCAAAATGGCCGCCGTTGTAAGAACCTTAAGTATTTTTGGCCTTCAGCTCATAATGATCGCTGCGCTAGATGCGGTGCAACCGTGAACTATTATTTCTAGCCGCCGTTTGCAATTGGAACGCTCTGCTCGAACTGAATAGCCGTCTCTACATAAACTCAAAGTCGTAAAAGTCATTCGGAGAAGAATGAAACCCAAGAAAAGAAAAACACACACGGGAACGCATTATGGTGATTAATTTATGGTAAAGTAGTAGCCGTAAAGTAAAGTTTAACTGCCATCTGAAAAGTTACCAAATTCGGGAGAACTGCCAACCTACTCAATTGATTCCCCCTCTGTCGTATTCTACTCGACTTAGTGATATTTTCATCTTATACGTTGTATTCATTACCACCAAACTTGATGAAATAACACTAGGAGAACCTATCCTTTTAATACTTTTTTAAATTCTTTTTTAAATTTTTAACGGAAAATTAACATTCCCATTTATAAAATACATTGCGTAAATTATCCAAGAAATCTTAATTTATTAATATACTTTCAAAGAAATTCATTTTACGGTAGTCTCTTTGTTGTTTCCATAGCATTGGTACACCCGTAAGGTATGTGTAAGTGCTACCAAACGATGATTTTAATTTCAGACGACAATTACAGGCAGTCTAAGCCTGTGTGTGGTTTTGTTCTAAAATATTTGTGGTGGCTGCCCTGAAACATCACTCGAGTCCGATATCTTGTTTTCTTTGTGCCCAAACTCTCGATAACTTGAGTATCGTAGTAGACTTTGTTTTAAATTAGTGTACTGTTTTTACCGTGGTCATAGAAAGTTTCTATCTGCTCTCTTGACATAAATTACAAATTAGTTTATTACCGGTCTAATTGGCTTGATGTTGTTACAGGGCTTTTATACAGTGGAGCCAACGCTTTTAGTTCTCCATCATTCATAAGGATAATGGAAAGTGTATGTTGGCAGTAGTTTCGGTTTTCTTTAAATTTAGTTCTATCAATTCAATTCATTTGCTCTTATGCAGCTATTCTGTTATTTCTGCATTGGAACTAATTTTACCTTGTTTCTTAGATTGTTGTTTTATAAACTTGTACTATTTTACAACAAATAGTTCCTTGTGACTACTATTAATATTTATTCGAATATTACTTAAATTTGTAGAAGCTGGCAATCCGTGGTAGACAGCCATAGTGCATTATTTTGGGTAAAGTCACATACCTTAGAGTTCTATAGAGATTCCTCGCCCCTTCCCTAGGAGTGAAATGTTTATTATCTTGTGAGAAGCATCAAGTGCATTGATACACCGAGGATTCGACGACAAAAGAATTCTCCAACGTTGAAGGGTTGTGTACCAAAGAACGGAGTTAAGCTCATTCATGGAAGTCTCAGAAATTCTCAGTAAGCGAGCTTTCGTGTGAGAGGATACAGCTTAGACACGCTTGCATAGTATTACGGAGTTTAGCTAATTGAATAGTTTTCGTGGAACAAGATTAATAGCCTATAGAGTTACATATCTGTCTCCCAAGAATTCAGTTATTAGCCCATTGCAGTACTTCTATTATCATATACGTTAATACACAAACGTACCAGAAAATTTTAGTTCCTTTTCTACACAACCGGAAGTTCTGAATCATGCAACACGCAGAACGTAAAAGCATTAACAAGTGTTTCAACTCACAACTTGCGAGTATCTACTCGTGGAGGAGACTGGGACCTCCTGCCTAGCACACCTGCTGTCAGAGCAGTAGGTCCCGGGTTCGAGTCCTGGTCGTTGACGATGCATTAAAAGAAGTGTTGGCGATTTCCTAAAGTTTCATCTTTCATCTCCTTTCCGAGATAACAGCGAATTTCAAAGTCACATCGAGAAAGTAGCTGCTTGTCTCATGTATTTGAAAGGGACGCTACTTGACAACTTTTGTTCTGACAAATGACGGCACTGACGCGTCTGATAGTATGTGGTCGTGAGTTACGTAACGCTTCTTTTGGATACAGTGATCTACAAATTGTTACTGCTCTGATGTCCCGTTCAAATTGGCAAAGCTAAATATGAAACAGAGAGAAACGTATCTATCTAAAGTTTTATTTTCTAAATTACCTTGTTGAGTGTCTGCCATGTTATTCAGGTCAATAAAATAATTTCTTTAAATAAAAGTGGACGCACACATTATCATACAGAATATTAGTTACATTTAATTTTCTAATGTTAATTATGAGATTTAGTTAAATATTATTGTAATGGTAAAGTTATCAAAACTACTATTTATATCAGCAATCAACACAACAAGAAATATTTACAAATAAATAATACGATAGTACAAAATTGCGAAAACGTTTTGACTATTTTTGTCAAATTTAAGAGAACTATATTTAACGCATCAACTGCATTAGAACCATTAACTTCTCATTGGTGTATTATCAGAATCATTATGACGGAAACATTGAAAATAATGAAATACACCATTCAGGTTTTCCTGCAAGAATAAATTGTGTTTGTACATTTCATTTATGAACTGTGTATGTATCAATTTAAAAAATCAATGTGATCACATTAAATAATAATAACGTATGGGTCTCGGCTCCCGTTAATCGTGGCCCATTTTTCTTTGGTTGCGACCCTTTGGGCTGAACCACATTCGCGATTTAGACGTTCCGGCTTCCGCTGCCGTCTGGTGGGTGCATTTTTCGCCGAGAGTTAATTTTGCTCAAGGGATCTTTAACATGCAGTATAATCATACTAGTTTTGGATTTTTCGCACCCTAAAAATCCGTCGCCCTCGACCACTACGGTAACCACTCACCCATCGACGCCGGTGCGAACACGTCAACACAGGTGTATTGAAAGTTTCAGTAACTATCGCAACCTATTTTTTTAACACTTAAATTTCATATATTTAAAGCTTCTGATTCTAAAAATCCAACTTTTCAAAACAACAAATCAGTTGCATATAAAGAAAACAAAACATTAAACTTTATTAGAAAATTATTATTAAAAAATTTAAGTTTATTAAAAAATAACTGAAATCATCAAGTACTAGATGCATTGTAATATTACGCTTGATAATATTAAAAAATAATAATTAAAGAACCTCTTTCATAGCTTCATTTCCATCATATGCTGCACAGAATCAATATTTATTAAAAAGGCATTGAATAATACGTGAACACTTGATGGTAAAATGTACTCTTAAAATCTTATTTAGTCCTAAATCCCGTAGTGCCTGGCACTCGTGCTCTGTCGAGTACAAAGAGAATGAATAAAATGATTCGTAAAATCTCATTTAATAACTTTCAACTCCAATTTAGGTTGCGGACTATTAACTAACACAGTAAGAAGTAACTCCTGTGATGTTAAATCAACTTCAAGACTAATTCAATATCTGAAATTTATGTTAATCCTTCATCAAGAGTAACTATAAAGTTTGAACATTATATTTGTTTTTATCTCCAGTAATCAAGATTGATGGCCTTACAAGAATGTTGTGAAGTCTCAGAGAAATTTGCAGTGAAATATATTATACGTTCCATCAGCCAAGTTCATTTACATTTTTATGATGCGGTATGATTTCAGTAGCGGATCTAGACCGTAATGGAGGGGGGGAGGGGATTGACCGGGGAATAATATAAAATAGTGGCCAATTTAATTAATTGTTGAAGATGGCAAATCCGTGTCAAAGTATAAGGATTTTGTGACTAAAACATAATTTTATAAAGATACGAATCAAATCAAATCGTGAATTTAGTGGGTTTTTCTTCAATTCTTAAGATTTTTAAACACTATACTCAGAGCAATCTATAGTTCGATAATAACTTGTACATGTAATGTTTTGCGTAAAATTAAAAATATATTGACATTCTATTAGTATTATAACTCGCAGCTAACTTTTTATATATTATCTAAGAACTTTTGCTGAAATTTTTGAATTCGCCTCTGCCTTAGGGCCCTTGATCGGAATTGATGGGATGGTCCCTTGCTTGCTTCCGGAGAGTAAATTAGTTTATTGTCCTCCACGTGGTCATACGCAGTCTGTACTGTTTTTTGACAATAAATTTATTCTAAATAGTCCATTAAAATAAATTTTTTAATGCAGACGTAATGAACAAACACTAATATATGAAAGTTATAAAATAAAATTCCAATCAAGAGCCTTTTTTAGGATATATTGTTTAAAACGACTGCCTTGAAGAGGTGTTCTTGGAGTACTACACAACGAATGGAAAGAAAAACGGCATAAATGGATATAAATACACATTCCACCTGACATGAAGCGTGTAGAAAAGACGAATTCCGAACGTCTCACGACTGTCCCATCCTCTGTGAAGCAGGTAAAGGTCCCTTAAGGTGGAATGAGCACTTAATCCAAGTTAGTCAAAACACTGAGATGTATAATTGTTTTCTCTATTTTTATTCTCATTGTTATAAATCACAACAGTGTGACTAATAATGATGAAAAACTATTTTATTTCTATCTGTCAGATACAAATATAGTACAAATAATAATCAAATAGTACTCGATTGACTCGTCTGAAATACACAAAAGAGTATCTAAAATTACGGCGCCGACCGGAACGGTTTCGTGATTGAAGCATCACACCTCGGAAAATGTGAAATAACTTCCATCACTTTCGTGATTTAAAAAAAGTTGGTCTTATTTTTTAAAATAAGTGTTTTCTCCATTTCTCCACAAGCGCTGCATCACTTATACTAGTATTGCAGAGTTTAGCCGGCATGGTACATACATGCTTAGTGTTGAGTCGCTTCATCGAGTTCAAGTAATACGCAGGAATTATAATACAAATTGGTATTATGTTTGTCTATAACTTGTAAATTTAGGGTGCAAATATCTGGTAACCATCTGCAACTTACGCCTTTCATCATTACACGGAATATATATATATATATATATATATATATATATATATATATATATATATATATATATA
>NNCF01129394.1:173719-196056 GCA_002313205.1 Laupala kohalensis
GATTAATCATGTTACGTCGAATGAAAATGGGAGACGGGACCGGGGTTCGAACCCGGGACCTTGAGCTCAGCGCGCTCATGCGCCGTGAATGAGAATGAATGAGAATTGAATGAGAATTGAATGAGAATGGTAGATGGGCGCGAGAGGCGAACGGGATGGCGCAGTCGGTAGGCGCATGAGCGCGCTGAGCTCAAGGTCCCGGGTTCGAACCCCGGTCCCGCTTCCCATTTTCATTCGACGTAACATGATTAATTAATTATACGTGTTGAGAGTTCAGGACCATTGTGACGGGGGGGGGCGTTAAGGGGGCTATAGCCGCCACTGTATGCAGTCATAATAAGTTGAGATGGGAAGTTGGAAACTGGTGTCTCGCCTGCCATTCGAATCGTTACACGAGAAAGTACTTTCGTGAAAGAGAAGTCGTGAAATGTTGGAAATTAGCGACTCGATCATATTTTATCTCAGAGATGAGGCGTCACTAGGAGGAGTAAGTTCATAGACGAGTTTCATAATGAGACTACTTTCATTGGAGGCATTATGGCGTTCATATGACAATTTACTCAGTCAAACCAACTTTATTTGTGAGACTTTGACGTCATGAGTTCTAATTTAATGCAGACAACTATAGCACGTCTCCATAAATAAAACCGTGATGATAATTTTAATTAGTTTGTGAGACATGGCGAAAATCCGTACCAATATATAAACGCGAAAGTGTTTCTGTTTGTTTGATACTTAATCACGACTAAACCACTGAACCGATTATAATGAAATTTGGCAAGATTATACTTAAGATGTCCAGGATGATCATAGGCTAACTTTTATTTTTAAAGTGCGTGAAAAACAAAACAAAATGGTTTTGACCATCAATCTCGATGAAATCGGGAACAAATAGAGGTATACTCGCTTAAGTTGCGGTTAGAGATAGGTGACGGCCATAAAAGGCGATATTGAGTTCTACAAAAAAAGTCAGCGACAGCGTGTGTCTATCTACAAAGTTTAACCTAAATTATCGAAAAACTGTTATTAAAATAGAAGTGTTAGTATACATCAATGGGTGTGTCAACACCGCTTACATTTATAAGTACTACTCTTCCGGTAACTCACCTTCGCGTTTCGAGTCAATCAAAATTAAACCAAATCATTGAGTTAAAAGTGGTGTGATCAATCATTTCACAATATATTGAACAGCAAAGTTTTCATTGGACAAGTGTTAGGCACATATTTCATTATGCAAAAAATTTCCAAAATATTTATAACACTCCGCCGGGACAAGACGAGATTATCCTGATGAACGTGGAGAGCGTTTTTAATCTCATTGATTATAGTCGGAAATATTTAATTAATGGTGGCGCTGTTACTGTACTGTTTATCGTTCAAACTAATAAATGATTTGCCTCGTGTTACTTTGTCTTATCCTAATACTAGGATGTTTAAGTGTGTGTGTGTGTGTGTGTGTGGAGGGGGGGAGGTAGTTGAACCCACGACTGTTTATGTTCCTTAGACTCTGCCCACGTAAATATCATTCAACATTTTCCCTTTGAGTTATTGTTTATTGAATATTAGTTTATATTGTATATTAGTATATTGTATGTTAATTTGTATATTAGTTTATAATGTAGTACAAACAATGCTGAGGAACTCGCTTGACTCCTTTGAAGTGCATTAGAGCATTTAGTACAAACATTGTTTAGTGTTTGATGCAACTCACTTCCGAAAAAGTAAACTATCTTTCTCAGATGTCCAATGATCTTTAGATAAAAGTGATGTAAAAATATTACTGATAATTTGCTTAAAACCGAAGTAAACTTCCTTGATTTTCGTGATTTAAAAGTTGGTCTTATTTCGTAAAGAAGTATTTTCTCCATAAGACACAATGTATTTCACCATGAATTAAAATTGCAAATTATTTCATTTAAATGACCGGTGCGGTATGTTTTTCTAACGTTGACACCGCAATAAGTACATCTTACTCTGTTTATTTATGCCGATTTGAGATATTTTTTGTGATTTAATTCTACGTACCTTAGTGCTACCTTAAACCTTAATCTTTAAACATTTAATCTATCACTTTTTCCGATCTCCGTGCAACAGGTATTCCAAATAATTCACTTCTATGAGTACATATTCCTTATTATAACACACAGAGGTTCAAACTTCTCGCTGTTTCCCCCCCCCCCCCCCCCCCCCNTGAGATTAGAAACCGCCCTGTCGCCTGCATATGGCACCCAATTTCCTTCCCTCACCCTCTTTCATTCCCAAAATGGTTATGACGGTTCAGGAAGTGACAAAGTGGCGACCCCATTCAACTCCAGCTGCTCATAAACCCCGACATAACTATTTTAAGACGCGTTTACGACAGAAATGTTAAATACCTGCGAATTAAATTTTGAATTCGTTTTCTGTTACGGCGAGTCTCCATTAATCCTTCATGTTCTCAAAGTTCTTCTCTTTAATATCGTAATAAATTAACCACATAGGAATTGCTATTTTCTAAGATTTTTCTTCGGTTTGCCTTGGGTTAGAGGGGGTTTATAGGTTCCTTGACACTAATACTTAAGTTATTCATCTCGAATGTTTACCAATTTTAATAGCTACGATTAATTTTGGAAGTAATATACAGATAACTGTGCGCAGTTGTTAAGTACCTCTTCTTTACACAGTAAACCAACCTCTGCCTTTGAACCCCTGATCGTAATCGATGGGATCTATGCTTGTTTCCGGAGAGTAAATTTAATTATTGGTCCCACGTGGTCATACAGATTTTTTTGACAATTATCTTTTTTCGATTATGAGACCAACATTTTAGAAAAAAATCGCAAACATTAACAACCTCGTTTGAAAAGTATTGTAACGAAGTATGAACGAAAATGGTGACAAAAAAATGGATTGGATATTGTTAGGAGACGCTGATTAGTCGAGAAAAGTAGCTCTTTTTTTGTGGGGCTTTACGGCTCATGTCGACATCAAAGGTTATTGGAGCCCGAAAAACATGTACAGGTAGGGAAAATGCAGTTACGCACTAGGGAGAGCCAACATGACTCTCCCCGCGTGTGGGACTCGCCGAATGATTCAGCCATACCCACTAAAAACCCTCCTGAATTACAATATATAAAAACATATCTCACAACATACATCAAATGGAGGGGGGCAAATGAAGGGGGCACATAACATGAGGGGAGACAAAGAATAAGGGGGACAAAAAATGAGGGGTAGAACAAAAAATGAGAGGAATGAGGAAAATGAAAGATACCCTAGCCCTAATGGCGTCGGGATCGAAGAGAACAAGAGGTGACCAAGGGAGGTCAGGAAAGAGAAAGGAAGGAGCATGGCACAAGTAAGTGGGAGTAATGCCAGACTCAGCTCTGCGCCCCGTGTTCGCCAAACACGTACTTAGTAGATGTTAAGTCCCCTGGGGGGAGAAAAGTAGCTCATGACTGTAGTAAGACGTTGGAGAGACGTAAGAGGCACAGATCTGCCGTATTACTGAAATTTAATGACTTGCATATTCAAGGTTGGAGTATTAGAACTCTTCTACAGATGGATGAGAATCTAACGACCGAATGAAAGTGAAAATGTATAAACCTTGTGATGAATACACAGTTCTAAATAATCTACGTCTGTGCATTGGTTACTGAGAATTTAGTTGTAAATTCTTGTGTTTCGAAATTTTACTGGTGTTGATTTGTAACCTACTATTAAATCTATTTAATAATTTAAAAGTAAGAAATCGTTACCACTATCAAGGTGAGAAGAGAATAATTTATTAATTCTGTAGACGTTTATACCACTTTTATTAGAAGGTTTCAGCAAGAGATGCACCTGGAAAAGTGCAATGAACCCCTCCGCCACACACACACACACTCACTATACACAGGTTTCATGTATTTAGTGAAAAGAGCTCACAATGTTTCGACTTCGCTTTAAGTCGTCATCAGTTCTTTCGTTCACAAAATGACGTTAAGTCTTGCATTATATAATTAATTAAGTATATAATGGACGTTAATTGTAGTACAATTCGATAGATAATCTTTGTCATTCTATTACGTCAGTGATGCACTCGCCAAAGCGGTTCCAGTGCGGTCTAGTCCGCTCTCAGTTTGCCAGAGCGGAGCGATAGAGCAATATGCTGCAGAGGCATGCGACTTCACTTTCCCGGCTGCTCCGCCTCGACCACAAACTAGAGCGGAATCTGTGCGGCGGTGACTCCACTCGGAGACTCATCTCGCTTGATGGTTGAGATCTCAACCCTCCAGCCCTCCACGAGGTAGATGATAGCGTCATCTATTTCCGCAACCCTCCAAGGGAATGAAAATGTGCTGCGATTCCGGATTCGAAAAGAGCGGTGATCCAGATTGGGTTTGTGGAATGGGATATTCCCGATGATGGAGAAAAGTACTTAAAGAAAACCCACTATCCAGATCTCATGATAAGATATGTGTAATATGATTGATCGATTGTAGGCTATCTCCTCCATTTAAAATATTTTTTATCATTCTTTGTAATACGATTTTGACGTGAAAATTTAGAAGACATATCAGTTCTGAAATGAGGAGTACGATAAAGAGCTAAATTCATTTTTATATAAAACAGAAAAAAGTTTTTTCTTTTACGAGTTATATTATACCATTTCACTACAATAACATGCGAAAACCCAAAGCACTATTTTAGTTTAACAATTGTTTTGTTATGATCCGTATTTAACAAGCAATTACTCAAAATCGAGGAAATAATTCAAGAAAAAATATAAGGATTGATATTCAACCTAGTTTTTTCATGAATCGTTATCAAAATAAATAACAAGCAAAAATTTTGTTGAAATCTTGAAATGCAAAGAGATGTATTTGTACTAATGTCACTTTCCACTACTAGTACCCCCTGTGGGTTTTCCGAAATGTTGAAGGGAATCAGAACAGCTTATTCTAATTATATAATGTGCTCTAAGATTTCTTCTACTCGCTGTAAGCTATGAAAACTATCTAAACTTTAAAGTAGTTACTCGTCGAGGAAACATTGTTTGTATCCTCGACAGCGAGGTGAATATAAAAACGGATCGGGACACAAATCCGGGATCAGAACCCGGGACGTCCTGCTCTAGTCGCAGGGGTGTAGCCATGAGCAAAGGTAAGAAATCTTTACGAAAGACATGCACCCATGCAATATTTCTACCCCTTACCTGCCGGACCTGAGAGAGATTAGTCCTATCCAGTGTTTAATGTGTAGCTACCGTGTTAACCTCTACACTGAAACTTCAAACGCACCTAAAAAAACAATTAATTTAAAAGACCCTATCTCTTGGGAATTGGGCGATAAACTCTTGCTGTTCCATTACGTCATAAACTACAAGTGCAAGTCATTATGAAAATTCATTCATTCAAAGGTATTACTCAAATTAATCACGAAGCGTTGAATCATATTTAAATTTTGATCAAAACGAAACATTAATTACCTATTCAAATGTTGTACCGGATTAATACGGCAGTACAACAAATGAGCTCGACTCGGATTGATATCTTTAAATGAATCACAGTCGGTTGGAATATCATGTAATGCAGCAAATGAACCTACATATTTAGAGATTTAAATAATCCTCATTAATTACAGGGAAATTCAGTGGATTGCTGTAACGTGGAACCTTAATCCGGATATATCGTATTATAGAAAATATATTTAATAAACGCCACTTCAATATTTTGTTATGCACGTTTAGAAAAAAACTTAATCCAGCTAATAAATGCGAATTTGGTGATAAATGTGAATTAATCTGTACATCAATATTACTATTTCAGTTACATAATTTTGATTATGCTATTGTCTTTCCTTACATTATTGTGTATAATTAATTTTATATAATTTATATATAAACATAATACATAAAATATTATCGAAACAGGTTTTGCCTTGGAGGTAACATTTTCTCTTTCTGCACTTTCTGTTTAATTATGTTATGTTGAATGAAAATGGGAGACGGAACCGAGATTCGAACTCGGGACCTTGAGCTTAGCGCGCTCATGTGCCTACCGACTGCACCATCCCGTTCGCCTCCCGGGTCCGTCTTCCATCCTCATTCAACTTGCGAGACCAAAAAGACCACTGAGGTGGTCTCGTAAAGACTACGCTCCTCATATGAGATGTTAAGCTCAAGGTACCGAGTTCAAATCTCGGTGCCGCCTCCCATTTTCATTGAACATAACATAATTAATCTGTTACCTGGCGGTGAGGTTCACCGCAATCTAAGAGATTTCTAGGTGCACTTTCAGTACCAACAGCACATAAATGTATGTAATTCCTTTTATGCTCCTATGCCAAATGTTTTTAAAATAAATAAAAAAATATTGTTAAAAATGCAGTTATAAACTGCGTATGACCACGTGGAGGACAATTCACTAATTTGCTCTCCGGAAGAAAGCAAGGGACCATCCCATCAATTCCGATCACGGACCCTAAGGCAGAGGCGGATTTAACATTCCAGCACACTCCTAACAATAAAAATAGTTCGGTACATGTTCTAAAATTAATATAATACCAACAAATTTGTTTTTTATAAAACGCAAAAAAAGTTATTTCAGTAGTACGTATTATTATCAAACTATATTTGTATATCATTCAAACTATCTATTTAAACTTTATATCAAATCTATTTAAACTTTATATCAAACTATATATTTAATCGTTATTTTTATAATTGATTTTTGGAAACGATTTCTGGTAATATTGGAAAATTGAAATTATGATTCATTGGTGCTTGAAAATTACTTCTTCGTTCTGTTAATATTTCCCATGATAGATCGGTCTAACTAGAACATGATTACAATACATTTTGCTGGAAATCGATGCAATATGGCAGGCAATGAAATTATTCATAAATGATAGCGTTCCTACTGTGGATCTGTTCTGATGACCATCGTCACCGGAAACATGGCGTGGGTGTTGTGTAGATGCGTGAGGCACGGAAGCTCTAACCCCGCCACGCAACGCTGACGCACAGAAATTTCCAGAGGTACCCAACGCATTTCTCTCGCTAATAATACTGTACAAGAGAAAGTGTATTGACATTGGTTATGGTAACTAACAAGAGGTTAGTTATGGTAACAATCTCTCTCTCCACTATTTCAGCATATTTTGTCAAACAGTTTGATAATATTTTATTTTAAATTGTTATTAAATTAATTTTGTTAATATATATGAGTGTGTGAGTATGTTACGGAAATCTTGAAAATAAAGTGGCACTACTATCTTCTAAAAATATAAAGTTTTGTTGTTAATAATAAAAAGATAATTAATTTATTATTAATTTATTGTTTTTCCTCAATTACATTGTATTATAGAAAAAAGAACACATAAATTTCACTCACATATTTGAAGAAACAGTTTTTGTTTACGCCTTCGTCAGTCACACACAAAAAAAATAATTATATACACTATAACTTTACTACTACCCTACCGTTTCTTTTACTACAATAATTATCATTTTCTGCACTATATTTCTTTAATTTGTAGAAGAGAGTAGTGTATCGTTATCAAGATTTCCGCAATTTTCAGAATTTTGATTTTAATTGAAAATGTACGATATTTTGACTTTTTATAGTATTTTACTTTAACGTTTGCCTTAAGGAAGTGAAGAAAAAAATCCGGTAAGAGGAAAAAATTCTTAACGTGACCGAGAAGGCGTTGTGCACAGCTGACCAAGAAACGTGAAGATCCTATGCAATGCACGTTCTTGGACTATCGACATTTTCTGCAGAAAAAAATGAGTTGTTCGCAGAAATGAAAGAAGAGGTGAATGGAAAGGGGGGGGTAAAGAAGAGGGGTCAGATACGCCAGCTGCAGCTCGAGATATCGTTTGGCACTGGCTTGCGATCGATCGGTCGACATATATCGTCCTCCGTAGCTGAGAGGCAGTTTTTGCCCCTTTCTCATCTTGCGTGTCTCTCATACAGGGAGGAATTGTTCGTGGCCTCCGGCAGCTGCAGGAGGAGGGGGTTTTTTGCGGAAGGGATGAGAAAGGGGTGGAATTCGCCGGAAGCGAGATACACGGAGGCCTGCTTAATACTCTTTAACGTATCGGTTCAAGGTTGGATGTTTCGAGGGCGCGGATGGTGAAAGTGATAAGGGTGAAAGTGGAAGAGGGGAATGATTTGAAAGGGTGAAGGGCAATTGAAGGTCATGGAAGGCTTCAGATTTGGTAGCGCAGTAAAAACTTGAGTGGCGAGGTAAACCAGCTCAAGAGAATGTAGGATGAATCGCAGGAGAGAATGGAAAGAGAAAATGCTTGGGAAACACCATCGTTCTAAATTAAGGTTAAGAACAATTTTAAAGAAGGGTCCATATTTTTATTGGGACCTTACAGCTCGCCAACGTTTAGGTCATTAAAGCCCTCACATACATAAACATTTTTTATATGTAGGTAGGGAAAATGCTGTTACGCACAAGGGAGAGCCCACGTGTGTCTTCCCCGTGTGTGCGACTCGCAGAATAACTCAACGATAGCCACTAAAAACCCTCCTGAATTACAATATACAAAAAGATGATAGTAAAGGACAGATAAAGATGATTACAACTAAATTCCGGAAACTAATATTCCAAGCGACGGGAAGAGAAGAAAAAAGGACAAAGAAAGAATGATATAAATTTAAACGCTCCCGAGAACTTCTGGGAGGTGTCCCGATCAATTTATGTATTTAAGTCTCGTCATTTAAATAAAGTTTAAATAGTGTGCATAAGGCCATATTCCTGAAGGAATCTAGAAAGGCATATCAAAATCTGTTCTTTTTGCCCGAGCCTATCGTCCAATCTGTTGGGTAGATTGCGTCTCCGTAGGATGGTAGTATTATATTTGAGACACTATATTTAAGGGTTGATTTAATACATAGAATTTAAAAAAATGTATTTTGTGTTCAGAAAATAATGAATTATGAAGAACAAAGAAGGGTTTTAATAAATGAGTTTTTCGCAATATGGCGATGTACGGAGCAATTCTTTTTCTGAGTCTTAGTTGCACAGGAAAGAAAGATTTTTTTTATTATACCGAGATTTTCATAACCGAGTTCAAACTGATGTGTTTCTTTTTCATTTCCCGTTAACATCATCCCTTCGCAATTCTTGTCAGAGCAAGTCTAATATTCTGAACCATAAAAGGATAATTAAACAAATATAAATGATTAGAATGTTCATAGTACCTCTGCTACCTCAAACTTCAGTAATATTTTCTATAGACACATTCACGTGAATAATATATGGAAGTCATCAAAAAAATGTGTTTCAGGGTGAGATACAGTAAAATAGTGAGTTACGTTAGACTGTTCGCAAAATAATTTATTCTTCTTCCAGAAATACTGTTCCCGAAAACTCTAAGTGATCGTAAAAACTCCCTAAATTCTAAACGATGCACAAGATCTTAAGCACTGTCACATCCCTCAAGGACAGAACTCATCTCCGCACAGTGACACGTGGTCTGGGAGTAGTCTCTCCCACCTCGCCAGCAAATCTTCCCATAAACCTAGAAACCCTGTCTGTGAAGTGCAGAGCTCTGGGCAATTCAAGATCGCACACTTTTACGTCCAGTCCTGTCCCTAGGACAAGGCTTTACAGCGGCTCATAAATCTTCCCTTTCATTTCTTCTCTCTCCCCACATCCTCTTAGGCGGAGGAGGAAGAAATGAGAAGAGGCCAAAGGTAACACAATACAAGAAGCAAATAGTGACCAATGAATGACATTGTCAAAAGTTCATTACATTTATTAGGTCAGTGCTCTATAATATTAAAACAATTGACATAGTATCATTGTTAGCGATCGCTGATGAAGTGAAACTGGAACTTGATTAGGCTGGAATTATTTCTATGTCATATGTCTATGATCAAAGATATGTGATAAAAAATATGACCGTGTTATGCACAAGCTTTGAACATAGTTCAACTATGGTATTTCATATGCAACTATGGTAAAAAAGTTGATGGTATTTCATAACAGCCGTAACATCGTCAAACCGAACCGAATCAATGCCTCACGCTGCTTACTGAGTAATGACGACCACATTCTACTATTAACGTATTTTTGACGATTTTAGAGTTCTCTTTTCGAAAATAAATACTCGACATATTCCACAGTTTCTTTTGTTCATTTCACTGGCCAAATTCTCCATCATTTTAAAAATTAACCCCATTGAGCGTTGTCTCCATAAGAGACCATGCTTCGCCAAAGGTCATGAATGACAGCAGCGATACGAGCGGAGACGGGGACAACTAGAACTCGACAAGAGAGCTTCTCGCTTAGAAGTGAAGGACCCGTAATCCTTTGGAGAGAAAGCGATCCCATACAAAGAATCAATTTGAAGAACCGACTCAAATGTGGGATTGCAAATTTATACTGGTATTAATGAAACCTTTTTCATTTGTTTCGAAGTTGAGTACGCAGAATATTAGAAACTGAATTGAATTAGCATTTGAATTAGGTTTATTCATATTGTATTCTAAATTCTTAATTGATCTTCTAATTATTTTTTTCCAATGGTAGTTATGTTTCTTAAGAATTTATCTTAGAATGTGGAAACTTGATTTACTAGTGTTTTTATAATAGCAAATTATATAAATATTTATTTGACCTTTCATGTAGACAATTTTTTAAATTGAATATCACGACGCCATCGTCAGGTGAATATAGTGTATGAACAAATGTGTTAATTTTATCTTGGTAGGGAAAAGAAAAACAAACTAGCTACATTTACCAATAAAATAATTCCATAGAAAAATAAATATTACGAAAGACAGACGAAAATAATATAAAATAAACAACTATAAATTTAGGATTAGTTGCAAGTATTAGTTTGTAACTTCACACATCACATTTTCGAAATACACATTGAATTTACAAACTGACACAACTTTTCCAAAACCAATAGTTGTTTCTTTCGATTTTCTGCTTGTTTCACATATTTATTTTTTTATTGTTTAATTGTTTCCTTTGTATACGTAGTGAGTTTGTTCTTCTTTTTGTTACCAAGATAAATCTAACACTTTAGTTTATACACTATATTCACCTGACGATCGCTGAAACGGCGTGATATTCAATTAAAAAAATTGTCTACATTAAAGTCGAAATAAATATTCCTATTTAAGTATGATTATAGACGTGAATAATGTCAATAGTAAATAATTAATCAATGCACGTTAAAAGTAGTTTCAATTTTAAAAAAAATAACAAAAATGTGAAAGTAAGTGAAACAATAATAAATATATATTTATTTTGACTAAAAACACTATTTTAGTTAACTTATTACAAAACTCGTAAATGACACTACGGATTTCAAATGTTGTGCGAGGAATCATGTCGGATGCGTTCTCAGAGTTTGAGTGCTAATGGTCTGAGCTGAGGACAGATTTTGTGCGCGCCTCCGCGTTGCACCATTCTCTGCTCTTAATGCGCGACAGTTAATTAACGCGAGCGCTTCCTACGACGCGTGGCGTCTGCTTGGCCTACAAACGAAGGAGAACGAAGGAAAACCTTGCTTTTCTCCTCGCGAGTATTACGTCGTCGTTTTGTGGAGATTACGCAGTTGAAAGTGGTGACAAGAGGAAACCACAGTTCTACCAACAACTGCGAGGACAATGTTTTTGAAACCTCACTTCTCATCATAAAATCCCAGAATTCCACGTCAGAAACGAGTATGCTGAGGCTATCCGGGTGATGCTACTTTCAAGAACTGACTTAAAGCCCCGTGGAATTGTGGGGGATGACTATTTCCAACACGTCAACATATCAACGAAGGCTTTGGTACTATCCCATGTATAAAGTTTGTCCCTCTTATTTATCAGGAGCTTATCAGTCACTTTGACCAACTGATCGTTTTACTGTTGCAAAGGTAGGAGAAGCTTTTCCTCTATTACTGACCGTATTCCTCTGCCTTCAGAAGTTGACCAGTTGAGGTTAGGAAGGTCCTCTGAGGATTATCTACGCCTCGAAAATATTTCGCAGACATTTTGTTGTGTTTGCGCCAAGAATGCCACTTCAAGACTTTCTTTGTATAATATCTCCCGGACTACCAATATCGCTGGTAAGAAAACAAGATTAGGCAAGATGGTCAGAATGGGAAAAAAATGAACAGTTTTTTACATCATTTACCGAAAATATTCCATCACATCTTCAAAACAAATATTCATGCATAGGTCTTAGAAATAGAAGCCAGTTTAACTGTCAAATTCACATTTTCAAAGAAATAATGGTGAAAGAAATGATTAACTGCTACGAATATTTCGAAACAGATGATAATTCTTAACAAAATCAAAATACACGGCGTATACGAAGTAATGATAAACACTCAAAATATCATTCCAGTATAAACCATAGACGATGTAAATTAAAAACAAATAATCCAATCTGAGAGACAAACATGAATATTCAATACCAACAATATTTACGGAAAGTAATTTTGTAAAACGTCTTTGATAAGTGAAAGCCAACATAAGAAATTAGAGAATGCATGAATGTAAATTCATTTTCGGAGATTTCTCGTAATCTTAGCAGAATACTAGATCACGTGACAAATAATAAGTGCGAAAACAATGCCCCCCAAAAAATCGTGGTGAAGTAAACGGACAGAAAATAAATTAATAAAAAAAAGTGTTTGAACGCATTCTCAAGTTGGCACCATTGCATTCACACCAACAACAAAATAAAAGGTGGAATCGTAAGAATTTTTTCTCTTTTATTCTAAAACCACCAAACAATGTATCATAGATAAGAGAGAGCGGGTAATAAAATTCTCATTATCAAGCGCAAAATCCACTTTGCTGTAATCCGAGCGAGGATTATTTTTGCGTGTGCCAGAGCCATAGATTTTCTATTTTGGTTGTGATGGTGGTGGTGGGGGGGAGGATGGAATGGGGTGGAAACACGTGACTTGCGTGCTCTGGCGATTTGTGAGGACGTGAAGTAGAAGTTACAGAGAACCAACGCTCGGCACTGCTGCTGTCGCTGCACTGATTTAAATAGCTGGGATGAGATTTCGTAAAAACAAGTGCTTCAGTTCGCGCATGCAACGTGAAATACAAATCTGGAGTGGATACCTCTTAGCTTTTTAAGTTTTAATGTATTTTTTGTTATAATAATTTTTCGTTAACTTCGTAGTAATGAGTGAAGTTATTTGCTACTTCTACTAGAGCTCTATAAAGACGCGCAACCGCCATTTTTGATCCATAGTGACGCATTCAGTGTATTGTAAACATTGAGCTAATTTAGCTGCTAGTTTAATTTGAAATAATTAAAAAATAATCATTTACGATTGCAGGGAGACGACTTGGATTTTCATCATATGCGATTATATCCAATTAGTAGGACAGTCCAATTCCAACTCTGGAAAAAGTATGTAATTATTTTCTTATGTTCATTGGACATATTCACTTTCTATGTATACTGCAAGAATAAATGCAATTGTGTTCTTCATTTTAATAATAGTATAAAAAGAAATGATCAAATAATTAAAACCAAGTGTTTTATTCATAATCAATACACATTTTCATTCGCTTAGTTGCAGTTAAAGAACATAACCTTAGTTTATTTACTTACCTATGTTTCGAAGTAATTATATTCTCCTAATACCTAACTTATGCACCATAAAAGTTCAAGTTTACTTCTAGTAAAATGTAACATTGATTTATCATCTCTTCTTAGTTTATTCGATTTCGAACAAGAGAGTAAACGGATACGAGATGCCTGATCAGAGTTTTCGTTCTAGGAGAATTTCTTTTCACCAGAATTTTATAAATCATGTATTTAGTGCAGTATTTAAAGAAAAGTGCAGTGAGTTTTGAAAGCAAATTTTATGTTGATTCATCGTATTGGCAATATAAGTGAGAAACAATATGGCGAATGTATGTTGTTGCATTTCGACCTTATCTAAGGTGAGACTATCTTCGAGACCTTGAAAGAGAAGGTATGTGAAGTGTTGAGAAATATTGTTTGACAAATTCGACCCCACTTCTGTACGATACATGTACAAAGCAATGCGCATATTACAACTGAACTACATAAATTGAAGTACCTGAAACCAATTTGTGATGCACTGAAGAGATTTGGAAAATAATTGTAAACCATTGAAATTGATTTTCAATTCGTCACGAGAATAATCGGAAATATCTAGGTGACAAAGTTTGCTCCGATGTCCTTGATGTATAGCTTAATCAAAACGGATACACGGTCTTTAATAAATACCGTTTATAATTATTAAAAACGATTCCAATACAGTATCAAATCGACAAAAATTTGTTAACTCATGTAGATACAAACCGTGGAGCATGATGTTTCGTGATCAATCTTTGTTCTCGAAAACAAGATCACTTTCCATCTTAAAATTCGTCTATTTTGTCAAATCATCAAATGTCGTGGTTTGTTCTGAAGAAAAAATCAGAAATGTTGAGACGTGCAATTATTGCGCGCTGAATAGAATAGTGTGGAAAACGAATTCATATTGAACTGTAGGATAGAAATGCTTAGAATATCATAGAAAATTACATAACATTATTACATGTACCGAACTACTTTTATTCTTGTCTTAGAAGCGTGCTGGGATGTTATATCCACCTCTACCTTAGGAATTGATATGATGGTCCCTTGCTTACTTCCGTAGTTTTGCCGCATTAATAACATTAGTTTATTGTCCTCCACGTAGTAATTCGCTTTTTGTCGTGACTTTTTGATAATAAATGTATTAATTCATTTAAAATAAATAAAACGTAATTCTATAAATACAAGAAATATTCGAGTCAAGACCTCTAAATCGAGATTAAGTTGAAGGTATTAACCAGGGAATACGGAAATGAAGAAACATATTTCCTCCCGCGCTACGATTATCGTTTTTGCAGCCGCTGCATCAGACTTAGAGCATGAATTATTAATGTAGCTTCCCCAGAGGAGCAGCAGATATTCAAATGCTACCGCTACTACAACCACCGCCGCAGCCACTGCGATTATCAAGAAAAGAATTATACTTTCATTAGGAGTTAATGAAGCGAATATGCAAATGGCGCGCAGACGGAGTCGCTGACCGCAGCGTTAACAGCTCCTGTAATTCGCACCTGCACTATACCTACGCGTTGACTTACGGATGTGATACAGACGGGGCACAAAAGGTAAATGTTGCAGAGGGAGGTAAAATGTAATTCTGCAAACGTCGATAAAAATAATAAATTTTATAATATAAAAAAATACATAAAATTAATAAACTTTATAAATATTTAAAATAAAATTTTATAAAGTTATGTCCAATGAAGAAGCAACACACACAATCCACAAAAATGAAATAATATAATTAAAGGAAGAGTGAAATGTATACCTAACACATATTTATTTATTTACTTATCTTATGCCTTTTGGCAAAAGGAGGTTCAGGTCACGAGACACTGAGGCTCTTCCTCCTAACCGTTGGACTTGGGGAAGGGAATTGGGAAGGAGAGATGTTGAGTGGACGGGGAACTTTCGGCACCGAACCGACATTCGTCTGGAGTATGTGAGGGAAACCCCAGCTGGAAACCTCACCTAGTTCTNGGGAAACCCCAGCTGAAAACCTCACCTAGTTCTGCCGAGCAGGGTTTGAATCCACGCTCTACCGCTCAGAGGAATCGTGGAAGCGAAGACGCTTAGACTACCGCTGTCGATTTAGAAGATTCTTGTCTTATTTATCTATATTTCATACAGGCAATCGCCCAATTTACAAAATTCGATACATATTTGTATTATTTATTAATGCCTCATGCAATAACTAATATAGTTCATTCAGAAAATAACTTTTTGCTTGATTTAGAAAGGTGCTTTGAGGAGTCGAATTTGATTTCTATTTTGATAGATAAAAAACTTGTTTTTATATCTCAGATTTCTGGATTTAAAATGCCGAGACTTATCCTCGAAGAAAATTCTCGTTATACGATAACAAATATTGCATAGTATAAGATATTTTGTAATATATTTTTGAAATACGTCGGTCCGGAACTAAAACGTAAATTTGCGCCTTATCTTTCCGTATTTGCCACAATGACAAGATTAATTGACTGAAAAGGGGATTTTTTTTTGAATATTTTGGCCACAATACTTAAAAAAGTACACTTCTTATGTGTCATTGTATTCCATACATACATTATTCCTGAGCGTCAATATATTCTAAAAACACGAGAAGAATTCACAGCGATTTGTCTTTTAGGGCGTAAAACTTTAGAAAGTAATAAAAGGTAATAAATTTGGAGCAAAAGAATTTTGTTATTCCTCGAAAGTTCTAAACATGACGATTGTTTTCTTTTGACAAATATTCCAATTTATGGGCTACATTTGTTTTTCCTCGAATTTAAAATACAAGCATACATATCAAAATATTTTTTTTAAAAAAGGTTACTGAATAAAAAATGAATAAAATAATGAGAGTGAAAACCATTAATTTTTTTTGCAATGTATAGAACATTGTAATAACAATTGGTGCTCGTCCAACAAATCAGTTTCATGCACTATAAAATTCTCCGCCACAATGGAAATGAATGGGTGTCACAAACAAAAAATTCGGACCTTCAGTGTCATAAATCAAAGAGAAACCTTTGACTCACAGTTGGCAAACCTGTTTCTGCGGCGCACCGGGGGATTCACCGGGTTCACGTGAACCAGACGGTTCGGTTCCGCGACCGACCGCTTGGCGAATTATTGTCGGCTGACGAGTCAGCTCTTCATCATAGTGTATTAGCATCCGCTGATTAACGGTGTTGATAAAGGGTCTCCTACATGGCAGCTGCCGCGATTTCTTCTTTGTTGTCCGGAAATTGCGCCGACCAGCGGGTCACCAAGCGGAATTCGTTACAAAAGAATATTTCCATTAAGTCCGTAAGGACTTTTGAATGGACGTCGGAACTAGATTTTTGTCGCTGTGATAATGCAGTTCCGTCCTTTTGTTTTCTGCTCACGTGCTGTTAAAAGAGGTATTTGAAATGTTAACAACGATGAGAAACCCAAGTACATGATTTATATCTGATGGAGATCAGCGAAATTGCTTTCATGTACATTTAGTGTCAAACGGATTCTGTTCAATTGATTAAATCTCTATGTTTTAAAGCATTCAAATTTCAGAGGAAAGGATGTGGGAAACACCCTATACAAAAATATCCTCCAGATCTTTCGTTCCTTTTCGGTGCAACCGGATGAAGGAGCAAACAACACGAATGGTGAATATCGTACTTTAAAGCATTAAAAGAAGAGTCTACGATTTCCTATTATTTCATTTTTCATGTTTTCCTTTCCGAGATAACATTTAAAAATCAATTTTTTTTTAAAAAAGTCGCTATTTGACTCATTAATGTGTCTTCACTTCTTTATTCCTGAGACGTGAAATCTCTGACGCGTCTGATAACTAATAAACAACCAACAAATTCGAAGGGAATTGTGTGCGAGTTACGTAATGATCCATAGTTTAATATCATGAACTACACGTAACTTTTCTTATGTCTTGTTAAAATTGTCAGTGCTCACTATCGAACCGAGTGAAACTTTCATTCATCTAGAAGTAGTATCTGCCAGATTACTCAGGCAAAAATCAAATAGTATTAAAAAGCTACATAAAAGTAAATATTCATATTTTCATTCAGAATGTAGGACACACTAGATCGCTCGTGTTCCTGCAATTTGCTTCAGTTATTTGTATTGTCGTATAAATAAATATAATAAATACATAAATTTATTGTAAAAAAGCAGTACACACTGCGTATGACCACGTGGAGGACAATAAAGTAATTTACTCTCCGGAAGCAAGCAAGGGACCATCCCATCAATTTCGATCAAGGGCCCTAAAGTAGAGGAAGATTGAAAAATTTCAGCAAAAATTCCTAGATAAGATACAAAGTTAGCTACGAGTTATAACACTAATAGAATATCATAATGTTTGTAATTTAACACAATAAATTATTTTCACATGTACGAATTATTATCGAACTATAGATTATTCTGAGTACCGTGTTTAACAATCATAAGAATTGAAATAACACTAAATTCACGATTTCTTGTTTCAATAAACACACCCCTAGACAAAAGCCTAGAGATCCTGTATAAGAAATCCGCGTCTACCCGAAAGAAAACCGGAGAAAAACGCTTATCAAAATGGGGCTACAAAAGTAATGTACCCACTACAGAATTATATAGAAGGATTCCCGAATGATATGGCCCTTTTTGGCAAAGAGGTATTCGTCGTAGGTATTTTATCACATTCTTTGATAAAAATTAACTTCTTTCCGGCGATACGAGGAATAAAACGAGGCCAGTACAAGAAATAGAAAAGTAATCTTCCGGAAAGTGTCGACGATTCTTCAGATGTTAACGAATGTCAAAACTTTTCATCGTAACTTTTACTACAACTTCCTATCAAAAATACCACAAGTATAGTGGTAGTTCAATCTCTTATTACTTTGATATAAACTAAAAGCTAGTAAAAAGTATTGGGTCTGTATTGAGGGGTGTCCATCACACCAAGCATTTGCTCATGTTTCACAAATAGTTGGTAAAAAAATTGAGGAGGTATAATTTCAAAAGAGTATAAAATTATTATTTGATACATCTTTTCACATAAAAACATAAATCTCTTATAGAAATCTCTTAGATTGTGTGATAGACGGGCACGGGTAGCGAGCGGGATGGCGCAGTCGGTAGGCGCATGAGCGCGCAAAGCTCAAGGTCCCGGGTTCGATCCCCGGTCTCGTCTCCCATTTTCATTCGACGTAACATGTTTAATAAATCTCTTAACTTTTATTTTAATGATGTCTGAATGATTTATTTTGGTGAAGAAACAGAATCTCAATTATGTTAAATTACATTAAGTGCAATTAAATACACATAAAATTACATTTAAAATAACTACCAACAGGAGACGCGGAGTCAGCGTGGCTCAGTGGGTAGAGCGCTGAGCTGCTGGCTGCATGGCTGGAGATTTTCATCACACTGGCTCCCAGGCCTACTCAACCTGCTGTAAAATGAGTACCAGGGTCTATCCTGGGGCCAAACCGGTCGGAGCGGGATGCTGACCACATCTCCTCCTTCTAGTACCGAGGTCAAATAATTGCGGAGCTCTACACTCCGCGAACCCCATAGACCTTCGGGGCCTGTTGTGGGATTGTTTGACGTTTCTGACCAACAGCAGACTGACGTACTCATAAACTGAACTAAAAACTCCCAACTTTATCATTTTACAATGTATTTTTAATTTTTAGGTTTGCACTTGCAAAGGAAAGTTAACAGATATATAATTTTCTTGACTTTCTTTCTACTGCACCATACGAGGAACAACGGAAGATTAATATTATAATTTCAGTGCACAGTAATATCTGCAATATAACTACAAGAACTCTACATAAACATATGTTTGTTAATAAATCAAAGGATTTATTGAAATAAACAAATTTGAAAATTGACATTAAAATTATTTACTTATCTTAAATAATACACAATGTCAGAAAGCAGTTACAAACTGAGTGTGACCACAGGAAAGAAAATAGAGTGATTTACTCTCCGGAAGCAAGCATCCCATCATTTGCGGTCAAGGGTCCGAAGGCAGTGGTGGATTCATCATTGGTGTGCTACAAAGAAAACTCATGGTCAAATGAGAATTAAAAGTATTTAGCTGCTTGTTCTAGATTATAGATACCTACAGAATATCACAAAAATTATTTGAATAGAGTGGAAACGAACAGTGTTTTTCAAATACGTTTTTCAAATTTTCGAATTATTTCGAAAACGTAACTAAAAAATCGTAAATATCAAAATAAATCAAAACACGAGATCTCATCTACGATTTATTTTATTCATTAATGACATCTTATTAATTAACATTAAGTATTCACGAATCCTAGTCGACACAGACGACGTAAAAATGCATTATAGAATTAACTTTATTCTGGATGTTACTAAGTTTCAAAAAATCTTGGCGCTATTTTGATATGGACTGTACAGAACTCTCTTGACTTAAATACAGATAAATCTAAAAGTTTGTATAGGTCTAATAATATTACAACTGTATTACTGGAATAGTCTGGAAAGAGTCAATTCGATTAGTGATCTAGGTATTATATTCGAGAGTACTTTTGAATTTAAATTACTCTTAAGCATGGTTGTATCTAAAGCAATAAATACTCTCGGAAATCTAAAACGCTCAATCAAAGTTTTTACTAGCATTCATTTAACAATGTATTTAAACAAAACACTTGTCTTATCTGTTCGAAATTATAGCTCGACAAAAAGAATAGAATGTTGTAGTTAATAATAATCACACTACGACAATGAAATTTATAAACTTGATTCTTTAGATATGTGTCATATAAACTCGGTCAACCGACGAGATTTGACAATCATGAATATACCGATATTGCACGCAAAGTCTGTAGTGTATTTCTCGCTAATATAAAATCGTCGCATAATTATAACGATGCAACGTATATTACACGGAGACATAGCATGCAATGAACATAGAGACGCGTTTTCTCAACGAACTCTAAATTATAAGTTCCGAAATCCCTGATCCCTCTCAGAGCAATTACGATTTTAATGCGTCAAGCTATAGATAAAAAAGGGCCTGGAGTTCACTAAATTTCATCTCTAAATTGGAGACAATGCGCGATATTCCTTGAATTTAAGGGTGTGTTGAGGTCCAATGCGGCATTCTATGAATAATGATTCTATTCATAATTTCGTATAATTGTTTTTTAAAGTATTGTAAATATCTCGTAATAATTTTCTGTACCCCATCCGTAAAGGGTAATCCTGTTTTTTTTCAACACTTGATTAAACAACAATTAATAATAACAGTAGATAATATCGAGAGTGGTACCTATAGGCACGGATTTTTGGAAAATATTTTTACCGCGTAAAATAGGAAGAGAAAGAACATCCACTGAAATGCTCATTTGTGTTGCGAGGGAGGGAAAAGTGAAATCCCGTGCCGCTCGCTGCATGTCGAATGTGTCCGGCGAAGGTTCGCGATGTTATCCGCCGGTGAATCGGTCGCGGATGGCTTCAGGGCAACACCGCGGCCCTTGTTCAGCGCAGATTGGCCGTGACATGCAAACAACTTTCGCAGTCCTCTAAATGAGGACGCAACGGATTTCATGCCACGAGGACACAAAGAGACGAATCATCCGTCCTCTACCCTCATTGCCTTTGCAAATGATGTGGCATGGAACAAAAGACAGGACGAGGCACGGGCATTACGCAGATTCTTTTTAGTGTCCAATTACACACAGCGAGTGAGGAAAGTTTTGTACTCGGTCGAAGAAAGTGTTTTTGAGATCTCATCGGATCTTTGCAATTTGGATCCAGGACAGCGTATTTTCTAATTTTGGCGATGATATCCAATGTGTTGTGTGTGTGTTCTTATGTATGTTAAGAATTTTGTTCCTTCGATAACTCTCGAACAAATTGCTGCATCAAAACGAAACTTGAGATTTGACTTTAAATGCGTTGAAAACAGAAGCTTATTTCTGGACAGAAGCTCATTTCAACTCTATTTAAACACCGTGCTACACTACCAGTTTCTTAAATTTTATGATTTTGAAAATATGCATTGAAGCAATTTGGTCAATTCTGCGAACGTATAGCTAAACCGAATATCTGGTACGTCACACCGTTTTCGAGATACAGAAAAAATGTATTACGCAAAAGAGGAGTTTTTAAGTCAGTCTATAAGACTATTGCAAAGAGTTTGCTGTGGGAGATAATTCATGTAATTTATACTTGAATGTGCAACTATGTTTAGGATTGTACCATATAATGTGATAATTAATTTGAAACCGATTGATCTTTTAAATACGTCATCTCGTTTAATAATTATAATAAATTATGAAGTGTTTTTCTATTTTCTTAAAATTTTAGTGTTATGTTGGGTGTTTAGTGCCACGAGTTTTTTTTCTGAATTATAATTGAAAAGTTGAGTGAGGCACACTTCAGATTTTTTATTAAAGTAGTTCTGCCGCGTAACGTTTTTCAAATCACTCAAAAAATCTAATTACTTTCTTTCTTTATACTTAAATTCATTTATATGTTAGTTATCTTCTTCGCAGTAGTTAATATTGACAATCCTATTTGCAACAAAAGTTTTATGATTTGTGAACTGTTCGTGAGGCTGTATTACACGATCGTGTTTCTATGACATAGATGTATTATAACAAAACTTTGGTGAAACATATGGCTTCCGTGTAATGCTTTGATAATAGTCGAACTATAACTATCTCATATGTTCTCGTATTTTTAATATATGTCCATGACGTAAAAATATGATCGTGTAATACTGGCCTAAGAAACATTGTAATATATATATATATATATATATATATATA
>NNCF01129394.1:196084-217565 GCA_002313205.1 Laupala kohalensis
ACATACGTAGAAGGCTATGGGTGGGAAGCCTCCATGATTAACACCTCAAACAAGGCATTGCAAAAAGGTTAAACAACTCTTCTCTTCAAAATGTCCAATGACCATCAGAAGAAATTAATGTAGATGTTTGACTACAATTAGAATAGTAATGTTTTCAAAAATTTTAAAAAGTAATTTATATTCGAAAGAAAATTCTTTTCTCACGTGAGACAACATATTTCATGAAAAAATAAATAATATATACCTTGCTGAAATTATCAGTAAGGAGTTGAAAATTAAAATCGATATAATAATTGCATCCATCAAAATAAAGATTAGACGTTCAAAAGATTCAATTATCTTTTGAAAGAACTAATTAAATAATATAAATTATTAATAAAATTGCAGAAATTACTATTGAGACTATATGAACTTATTTCATGTTTCAAATTCTTTAAACTTTTTGAGATGGATGGGTGTATTTTTAAATTTTCTCAACTCTTGTTGATACGTGTTTTGACAGGGCCATGTCTTTGGGAAATGTGGTCTTATTACTTTGGTCAATGAACGTTACATATGGGCGGTAGTAGTGGATTGAATTGTCTGAGAGGATGGCTTCAACAAATTGTTATTATTATGTATAGTTTTTTGTAAAAGGCTGTGACCGGTGTAGCTTGCAAAATTTAAATAAAAAATACGTGCTTTCTAGAACACTACTTGACAGTAAACAAAGTTTCTTCTATTTATTAGTTACAAGTTAAAATAATAGATATGTTTTATGAAAACACACATCACATTATCATTTTCCCATCAGTTGATTCCCCTTCCACACAGTTCAATGTTTCACATTAATCTGAAACGACTTTCGAAAAGACAACAACTATGTGTTATACAAGGAGATATATATGAATATAAACTTCGAATTAATGGAAAGGAAAAAAAAATACTGATGCAAACTTATAACGAAAATTTTATTCGCATTTCGAATTCCCTGCATAAATATGGTTACAAAGTAAGCAAATATATGCAAAAAATCCCTGATATCGTACTCATAAAAACGTATAGCATTAATACATTTACGAGCACTTTCAATATTTTTTATAACATTTTTACAATAAAACGTAGATAAACTGAGTACAGTACACTAATTTACATGAATAAAAATCAAAGTTGTCATAAGATGACATACATATTACGACAAGGTAAATATTAATAAATATCTATTCATCGTTATCAAAATTTTCTTTAAATGGAGTAACAAAACTTTTCAATAAAATTGTGTTCATTAAGCTTTCACCAGTCCTATCGTTTTACGATATAATAAATCAGACGTCTAGCGGTAACGTCTTCGTTGAGTAGTAGAGCGTGGATTCAAACCCTGCTCGGCAGAACTAGGTGAGGGTTTCAGCTGGGGTTTCCCTCACATACTCCAGACAAATGTCGGTTCGGTACCATAAATTCCCGACAACCCAACATCTCTCCTTCCCAATTCCATCAGCCAAGTCCAACGGTCAGTTGGAAGAGGAGGCGTCACGACCTGAACCTAGTTAAAGGGCATTAAATAAATAATAAATCTTGATTTTCGTCACCAATTATCATTCCACGCAATTTATCGTTTAAAGTAGGAGGTTATATGTTCTTAACGTGCATGTATTTTCTTCAGCCTCAACTAGAGTCCGCCATTTCATCTTCATTATCATAAGCCATGCGTGCTGGCATTTAAAACTACTGAACTTGGCATGAATAGCATGGAAACACGTATGGTATTACAAATATTAAATTCTGAATGATTACATTATATCCTAATATAACATACATTTTCTTGATGTGTACCAGTCAATAACGTGATGTGAGTCAGTATTTTATTCTCGCATTATCTACACAAACCATACATTAGCGTTCATTTCGTGTATTAACGCCTGCATTAATTTGGTATAATAATACATAACAGTCTCATTTCGTAACACAGACTTAATAGAAGGCAGCCGTAATTTTTGACAGAGAGATATATCAATTAATTCACTTATAGCACGACACGATAGAAGAGCCTAATATCGATTGACACACTCCTGTTAGTAGAGCTCGCTCTATTTGAAATGATGCCAAAATTTTGCAACACGATAATGCACTCACATAAATTCGTATCCGTTTAGGATTCTCATCTTGAACGCTGTCCAAATTTAGAGAAAATTTATTGGCTCTGAAGCAGTCTACAACAATTAGCGGCGTCGGATAGTAAATTCCACAATTTATATGTTTTTAACGTTCAGCCAGACGCGTATAATATCATTCATTCCCCATTAGCACAATTGAAGAGATGTTCCAAATCCAAGCTTTTGTAATGATTATTGAATGGAACCAACATATTGTTCTCCGGAGTAATAAAAAGTAAAAAGGGAGATAAATCCCCGATAATGTGAGGAAATAAAATTTTAAAATTTATTGTGATCCTTTAATACCAATATTCGAAAAACTAAGGGCATTATGCAATAAAAGTTCTAAAATGAATATACTCCCAGCATGGTACAGCTCCAGCGTTTTCAAAATTGCGCTTATGATTTTCATTCGAGAATATTTGAATATTACACCGTAATTGTAATAAACGGCAATTTTATTTGTATACTGATCCTTCCTCTCAAATCGTAATTCAGAATTTAATACAAAATTATAATTTCATTAATTTTAATCCATAAATGCAAAATATTCATAATAATAAGAATGTAAAAATAACTGAAATATTGTAAATACTAATAATGCATAATAATAAAGCTAACTTCTTTTATTAGAACGCATTCATGTATTTTGAATTCATCCATATTCATAAAGAGATATTTTAATGTTGGTGCAAAAAACAGCAAACACTGCAATGTTCAACGCTTAATTCTTCATTACAAATTTATTGTAATAACGGATCGCGTGTGGTTAAAATGCACGGAGCTCATTTTCATCAAACTCGAGGCGAACTTTACCACACAGAAGTTACACAAAAATTTAGTAAGTTTGTACGAGTGATCTGGAAATTGTTAGTGAATGTTTTGAGTTTCTTTAAACAAAATCATAAACCATTTTTTAAATCAATTTATCAAACAAAATTAGAACCTTGTGAAGCTAATCTTCAGACAGAATCATCTCGAAGTTGTACGGGATCTGATTGATAAAACCTTTTGTGAGATTGTTATTATATAAGATCCCTATAAATTCTCATGGAACCGTACGACCACGTGGGGGATAATAAACTAAGTTACTTTCCGGAAACAAACAAGGGACCATCCCATCAATTACGATCAAGGACCCAGAGGCAGTGATAGATTTAATACTCACTAAAGAAATTAAATGAAATATGCACTGTTATCAATTTATTATTCCGAAATTAATCATAGATATAATGTGCGGTCAAAATTCGAGATTTAAATGACATTTCCGGCATACGGAAAACCCGCCACCTCCGATATCCTTTCAAGTGTGTTTCATAAATGAAAAACCAATTTTTATTGTTGACCAGTTCCCGGCACGCGCGTTTACCTTAAAAAGTCACTGGAGGAGAACGATCCTTCCTCACATTTGTACATCGCGCATCAACGCGACAGGGACTCTTTTTCCCGCGCGCACCGAAGTGTGGAAGGTGGAAGGGGTTCGGGTTGGTCGGTCTTTTTGGGTCGGAATCAAAAAGCGCTCGCACGATGATGTCGGTCCCCCCTCCAGAGGGGCAGAGAGGGGGTGGTGGCGGAGGGGCGGGGGAGAGAAGCACCACCAGCACCGTCAACCGCGGCGCACCCCGTTTTGCCGCAATGCGCGTCCCAGGGTGTCGGCGAGCGCCAGTCTCCACCGCGGTGGCCTCTCTCTCTCTCCCGCCACCGGCACCGGCACCGCGTCGCGTCGCGTCGACTCGCGCGGCGCATGCGCAATGCCAACACACAGCTTGAAAACCCAACTCGCGCACAAGTTTCTGCAGCGGGACTTTTGTCTCGCGTAGCGGTCCGCTGCATTTTAGATTGCATTCACTGCAGGGGTCCCCGGATTTCCTTAAAAAAAAAACAACTCATTGTTTTCTTTCTTTCTTCTATTCTTGTCGAGAACTCGCCTACCTGCACAATACGGATGAGGAGAAATCTCCGGAGGCAGGAACCGGTGCAGTGGAACGTCGTAAAAATTACATGACGCATCGAGCGAGATGTTTCAACGGTACGGTGACGATTGTAGAAACAGAGGAATGAGGAGGCGAGTAATGGTGTATTAGTGAATAATGTAATATTGTAATTATAAACCAAGTAGTCGGCAGTTACTTTGATCGCCTCCCACCCCACACAGCCCGCAATAGAATACAACCGCGGGTCAAATAAGTTGGAGAAATGTATTAAAAGTCTGCATTTAAAATATACAATTTAAGTTTTTCATTACGTACTTTGTCTTAATACAGAAATTTCTAGAACAACCTGTGATATTATTGTATCAAACATTCTGTGTTCGTATTATCATTATTCACGACAAACTCTTCATTAAACCGCGATATCTTTGTATACAATTACCCATAGATAATAATGTATTCGAAGGTGAATTTTTAAATTTTAAAATAGCAGCACCCGAGGAATTATCTACCACGAAGTAAATTACTCAACATTTTGTACCACAGATTGATAATTGGAAAAGTTTCGTATACACTATAGTTTATTTCCAATAAAATATTTTCTCAGAAACACACACAAAACAAGAGTAAACACATCAGAAACAAATACATATGACATCAAGTAACAACTCATCCCAATATTCCTGTCTCGTCACACAGTCCAAGCAGCGCAAGACAGAAAAAGCATGCGGGGGATCCATGCGACTAAACTACCCCACGGGGAAAGGACGAAAGAAGGTGGACTACGATACACGCAATTGCGCTTTAGTTGATGTCAGAATATGAGACGAAAGTGTTCAACATGCGGAGGCAAACGTGCAAATACTTCTACACAAAACCGTCGCAGATAATCCGACATTAGTTGATGGATGTCTGAATTAGAGTAATGCAGGTACACAAGAGAAAAAAAAATTAATGTAAGAAAAAGGTGGAAGAATATAAAGTACAAAAATCTATTGTTTCGGAGAAGAATTTTACCAAACAAGAACACTCATTTGTTAGAGTAGGGAAGAGTAATTAATATCACGCACGTAATAAGCATTTTGGAGAAAAAAACATTAATTGAAAATGCAGGTATTTAAGTCTCGGAATATGAATACGTTTTCGGAAAAGTGTACACTTGAGTTGCAAAGCACAGATTCACCGGCGCAATTTATTTATCGAAAAGTTGAGCGCACAAATTTGGACATGGCGCGCCGGTGCAAAAGATGAAGAGAACACCGAAGAGAAGAAGACAAAGAGAGAATGAGCAATAGAGAGAGAATGAGCAATAGAGAGAGAGAGAGACAGAGCGCCGCTGCCCCCGCCGCACTGCGGAACGTGCTGACAAAGACGCGCGTCAGCCGAAATGACATCATCACAAGTCAACGATCACTACTAGCGTGTACCTTATTCAGGCAGAATATCACACTGGTACATGCAGCTTCTTCAGGAAGGAACATTGTTGCAGAAAATAGCGGCACTAGAGCAGAAGCCGTGTTTATGTTAGAGATTATTTTGCTTTTTTTTTCGGTTCAACGCGACGGCAAAATATTTTTGCAGCAGAGTTCCGTGCTTCCACTCCCCGATCAACACAAAACAGGCACAAAAAACTCTCACAGTCAGAAACGCAACATGGTTTTAGAATCAAGTTAAAACTTCGGTACTGTTTGGAAAGTTGAGAAAGTATGTAGTATTCAGAAAGCTGGAGCCAATTCCTACCTAGAAGGTCCATGGTGGTTTCGTCCTTGCCTACAACTCACTGTACTCACTCCCCCTACACGCACACACAAGCCGCCAGCCGTCGCCGCTCTTTTGAAAACTGCACTCGCGATTTCTGGGCGGGCGGGCGCAGCTCTAAGCTGGCGCCACCACTGTACTAGGGAAGTAGGCTATAGCTACTTCCAACCCACCACCCTCCGCGCGCGCACACTCTCGCACACACACACACAAACGCAGAGGGTGCCACGGGGACATGTGACGTCACGAATGGCGGGGTTGGGGGGTGGTTCTCGCCCCCTCCGCTCCGGCCACGAGTTCTCTCCCTGCTACGCGCGCCGGCGCAGCGCCTTCCACGTTGTGTTCCCATACACGCACAATGCATCGCGGGACCGTATTACAGCGCCTGCCTCTCGCAGTTGCAGAGGGGCGCATCGATTATTACGGAAAGGCGCATGCGCGCAGCGGCGCGAACGAGTGCCGAGCAGCGCCGGAGGGAGCCGAAGGTTCGCGAAGGAAGATCGGGGAAGCCCCTCCCTCTGCGGCGACGACGGAAAGTCAGTCGCGTGCTGGGCGCTGGCGGTGCGGCGGGTTGCGTCGGCTCGGGCGCCGTCAGGGGCAACGAACGGAACTAACGACGAACGGAACGTATTACGACTCGGAATGAAACAGATTCACACGCGACTACTCCCCAATCAATGCGCAGCGCTTTAGATTGAATCAACATAAGTGTAATAAATCAATACTACAAATAAAAACTTTACTTCCAAATACATAACCAGCATGGGCTCTAATGACCTTCGATGTTGGCGAGCCCTAAAGCCCCACAAAAAAATACATAACCAGCAAAAATGGTGTCAAATAATTAAATTATTTCACTAATGAACACGCAGTAATTAAATGTACATACGTGTTTATTTTCTCTCGCGAGATTATCTTCACCGATGTTAATGAACTTCTATAACTGAAGTATAGGAGAAAGCGATTTATTATGAAAAATAAATCGTGTACAACTCCTCAAACAAAATGAAAAATAAACATTTAAAGTCTTTACAACTGCGCAATTGTAAAGAGGCAAACCTTGAATTATCTCGGTAAAGGAAATATTACCAAAGAATGGTATAGATTGTTTTTAATAGTTACCAATGAGTTGGTTATCAGCCATGATGGTGTGCAAGGATAGGTTGTATCACGAGTTGGCAGAATAGAACAACGATTGGCACTAGCTAACTTACGGAGCATTTTATTGCTCCATCTTCAGAGCAAATAACCCAAAGTAGTATTGACATAACATCCAATAATTAAAACCCTTCATAAAAACATATCCTATATGGATGGTTTTCATTATTGAATATCAATACTATTTGGGTTATTTGCTCTGAAGATGGAGCAATAAAATGCTCTGAAACGTGATACAATCTAACCCTAAAAGCTACCGTGTAGTTGAAATAGATACGTATGTAATTTTCAACGCAGTGGAGTTAGTTCATTTAAAATGTAATCTTTTGATACATACAACATAACGGTCATATTGACTGCTCCGTAACCCAAACTCGCATTAACCTTTAAAACCAACAAAAGAACAACCGTGATGACGTATTCCATTAGATTGTCTGGACGGGTTCCAACACAAGCTGAAGGCCAGGAGCGTTACAACCCGATGAGCGAGTGGGTGGCGCTCCTCTGCTCTGGAGAGTTTTCGGAGCGCGCGTATTAATTTCCCGCGAATTCATTTCGCCTTTTCCATATTCAATACATTTTTGCATCGTTCACTGCCTCCATCACGCCGATACCCTCACGGATCCTTCACCAATGCAAAGCCATGGTTACGCAGTGGGGATCGTCCACGAATTTCTACGGTCCAAATTCATCCACAGTTCATGTTTGGTCGTTCTGCGGGGTAATGTCAATCAGATCATTCGAAACTCTAATTATCGGTTTTTATTTATCCTTTAATTAATTTTTACGTTAGTTTAATAAATAATAGTATATTTGTGACTTCCAGAAATAAACGTATATGCATTTTTCGATATAAAACTGATAATCTGTAAAAATTGTTTGCTTTTTGTGAAGTTTCATTCGTATTAGCCTAAAAGATTCAAAAATTAAAATGTACGTGCGAATTGTAAAGAAATAGTATAAAACAATTAAGTTTACGTTTAATACTAATAAATAGATAAATTAAACACAAGTTTTCTAAAAAAATCGCAAGTTCTTACAGATAAGTGAGTACAAACTGAATAATTTAGATAACTAGGGTACAATAACAAAAAGTCGATGACCTAAAGGTAACCAGGCAACGATTCTTTCTGTATTTTACACGAAAAAAAAATTAATTTAAGTTTATTATGTAAAAACCTAGTTTTTTAATCTTTATGTAGTAATGTAATAGTACATTATATAAAAGTTAAATACCGAGGTTATATTAGAAAAAACGTTTTGGAAAATTGAAACTCAAAAAACAAAAAAGTACACTTACCTGAGGCCATATTACTTATTTGAGGCCATATATGTACTAGTGACAATAATATAATTTGTATCTGAAAAGCAATACTTGAAAAAAGTAATATAAGTTGCTCGTCTCAGTTCGAAAGCAGCGTGACCTATTATAACCGTACGCCTAAGACGTACACGGAAGAGACGAGTCAAAAACCGTGCTCGAGACGACTACAATTCACGTATTTCTTCAGCAGACTGTAAAAGATCTATCACGAAGTACTTTTTAAAATTAATAGAAGTTGTTCATAGCATATCCAAAAATTTTCGTCTATTTAAACGATTTGAAAAGCATATTATTTTGAAAATAATTTTTATTATGAAGGAATATATTTTTTCGACATATTAAATCCATACTAATATATAAATGCGTAACACGATAGTATGTCTGTCTGTTTGCTACTTAATCATGATTAAACCACTTAACAGACATTTGGCAAAGGTATGGTTAAGACGTTCAAAACTGAACTTAGGCCAACTTTTATTTTAAAAAATACGTGAAAGACACCCTAGAAAATGATTTTCATCATAATATGTCGACAAAATCTGGGAAAAAAGAGAGGTATTTTAGTTTTCGCCGCCTAAACGGTTAGAGATGGGTGATGACTATGAATGACAATATTGTTCACCTCAAAGAGTTTTACAAAGAAAGTGCGTGACAGCATGTGCCTATCTACCAAGGTTTATCTACATCATCGAAAAAAAGGTTAAAAATAGGAGAGTTAAAATGTTTCAATTTAAGAGAATAATTTAACAAGAAAAAAATCAATCATCATCAAAATTTTTGTTTTGTTTTGTGCATTTACCGAGGATTAAAAACGTCTTTAAATCGTAAAATTTGAACGAATGGATTAGATTTTGAAAGTGTTTTAATGAAATGATTCAGCCGCGCTAGCGTCGTTGTGTCTTTTCTCGGAAGCGAAAATTCGACGTGGAGTGGGTTCGTTGGTCTAAAAAGTAAAAAAAAAAAAAAAAATTCAGGGAAACGCCGGGCAACCAGCTAGTAGTCTGGACGATACGGTATGTTCCAAAAAGTAAAATAGATATTAGCAAAATTTAACGACACTTTCACGACCTTTTATTTGGTGCGTTTTTTAGGACACAGTTTTTACTCTAGCTAGTAAAAAAACAAAATAAATTGTATTCATCCACCAAAGTGTCGTAAGTCTAAAACTATTAACTGATCTTGATTACGTGATCGACGTAAAAGAAGAAATAGCAAATACGACGTTCAAAATGTCAAATTCACAGAACTATCTTTAGAAGAAGATGAGAGCACGTTGCGTAGTTTCCCAGAGACTTTCTTCGAAGAAAATGAAGGTAATAGACAACAGAATCGGTGATACGTCTCTGTCAAACAACGACACTCGTAAAACACAATCATTAAAGTTTTTTTTTTCTTGGGGTTTGAGGGCTCGACAACTTCAACATTATTAGAGCCCTTTATGATTAAAGTATTGAAGCACATGCAAGTGAATTCATTGGTGTGTCGCTGCCATAACCAAAATCGAAAAAGTACTTGATAGCAGGAGAGTGTCCACAAGGGGGGGGGGTCGAAAAATGGATAATTGTTTCTGGAAGTTTAGAGTATTTAATTGTTAAATAAGAAATAAACTTTGAAAAATAGCGTATATTAAAATAAAAATACTTATTTATTAAGTAATGTATACAAGTAACTAAAATAAACTTCACGGACTTTCTATCATGATAAATAATTTCAATGATTTTCGAAACTGATGAATAAAACGTAAAAAGTCAGCCGAGCAGAGGTCTAGACCGCTGAATAAGCAGACACAAGCATTAGATACGAGTCAGGGGGGTCACTTCTCGAGTATAAAAAAAACGGGACACTCATCGCCTTCGCGTGAACGAAGAAGTAACAGATACGTGCCTCTCTGGTTTGCACTGGTAAGATTACACAACTGACGGCCGATCCAGAGAACAGCGTTGCAATGAAGATTCATTGTTTTGCTTCCAGTGTATTCGTTTACTGTGCATGGATCAATTTCGGAGCTCAATTTTGTATTCCATCTTTTTTTTCCCCCATGTATCGTCGTGATGGAACCTGCTTCTTTTTTATAGTGTACAAGTGAGTCAAACCAGGGGATGGGGTAAATTAGTGGTCTTCCAAAATTGAGGGGTCTGCTTCATACGGCTTAGGGGGAGGCACCTCTGATGATAGCGTATCTGTAGTATTGACGGAGCCTTGAAATTACAGAGGTATTGATACGGTACAGATACACTCTGTCCAACTTGTAGCACGCGGGTCATTTTCAATCGATCGGATCGGCGCTGGATGGAGTAAAGCAAAATGTTACTGAGCGAATACAACTATTGGGTCTACTTTCTATTCGTAACGTGGTGTTTTAGTCCTCATCGACCAATTTACATTAATTGAAGCAGAAAAAAGTAAGTGATACATTTCAATATTTTTTTAAAAGTATTTTTATTATGTAGTATAATAATAAAATATTTTCATATTGTAATGTAGAACGGGATATTTCCGAACACAGTTTTCTATTTTCTCTCACTGGACATGTTACATCAAATAATAATTCTAATAGCGCAAATTAATAATACTAATTTCCCCTAAATTTGATTAAAAAAATATAAACAGTACTAGAACTCGCGGGCCGTGAAAAAGTTTGGCGAGCCGCTACTTGGACAACACTGGTATATACAACACATTAAAGCAGCAAACAAATTAATTTTGGATGTTTCTGTAATATGTAAAACAAACTGAATCCTTCTCGTGGCGATCTAGCTACCGGCGTGTCCGCTAGAGGTTATAACGGTAAGGTGACAATGTGCAATATCACGACAGTTAAATTTGTACTGACTCGTCAGTAGATTGTGCACAACTACTACAGACAACGAGTCTCAAAAATTCTGAAGTGAAATAACAACGTTTCGACTTTGTTCAAAGTCGTCGTCAGGTGATCAACTAACAACGAATTATAACAAGAAACATTACAACAGAACAATTAAACATGTTATAATATCATGTTCAATTGTTCTGTTGTAATGTTTCTTGTTATAATTCGTTGTTAGTTGATCACCTGACGACGACTTTGAACGAAGTCGAAACGTTGTAAGCTCTTATCACATAATTTATATCATTCGTCCATAAAAGGTCGTAATACTTTCATTATATATTTAATTGGATTACATAATGGACGTTAATTGTCGTAAAATACAAGAAAATTTGATTTCTTCGCCCTTTTTTGGCGAGAGGGGAACAGGGGGGCTTGAACTCAAAAACCCTCTCGCTTACGTGACCCACAGGTCTGTCTTAGTATAAATGCTTTTCCTCAAATGAGAATGAAGGACCTTATCCTCAGAGTTAATAATAATAAACTTTATTGTAAAAAAAAGGCAGTTACAAACTGCGTATGACCACGTGGATGATGATAAACTATTTTCGCCATGTCATATTCACAATCTTTTCGCTGCGCTTAGTAACCACCCACGGAATGGTATAATGCAAAAGTGCTGCGTATCGTAATTTCTTTCTCCCTCCCATCGCAGCAGTTGCAGCACTCGCCGCTTGAGCTCGCTCGCGTCGGACGCCGATACAGTCGTGAAACGTTGACGAAGCACAAGGGCTTTCAGAGTAATTATACCGCCACGTTCCAATATGATGTTAGACGAAAATTTAATGGGAAAATGTAAGGAACAATATTGAATTTAGGAGAGTATTGTATGAGGTGGAGCAAGAATCTGGACAGTGTTTCTGTATGTATATATTCGTTCGTGTATACATACAGAATGGGGGGGACAACTCAAGGCAGTGATCCATCGCCGTTTACTCCTCCCGCTCCGGCGCTTTGGCTTTACGAAGCCACGGTGATGAGAGTTGCAAATGAGATGAGGGGTGAAATGATGATGAGTGACTGTTGTGGTGGAATGATAGGCTGCAGGGGAAACGGGAGAACCCCGAGAAAACACCGCTTCGCCCACCACTTCGAATTCTACTTGGATCGGACGGGGTTTGAACCCGCGTCCCCAGAGGTAGAAGGCGAGTACGCCAGGCAGTACGTCACGGGTCGCCGAAAGGCTTCATTAACATTCTATAACTTCCTATTGGTTCAACGATGGAGATATTTGTGGCGCGTTTTGCATGAAGAAAATACGCTCGTATGTCAATGTTTACAGCTTAAACAATAAAGAAAATTTGATTCTGATGTAATTTTATATGAAATACTCCAATAAGTCTTGTGGTATCCATTACATACCTTTCTGCGAAATCCTTCATTCACAAGAGGAAGAAAGATGTCACATGAGGCGAAATGTTGGATGGATAAAATTACTTCATTCACTTTGAGAAAATTATTACAATCTTAGAAATGGAGTGGACGAATTTTTCATAGCTTTCTATTAAAGTGGTTTTCGCGATCACTTTCGACGCTCCAAAAAAATTCTTAGTTCAACGTTTGAAAGATGACTTTTGCCAAAAAAAATCTTTCGTGGAAGACTGAACAACTAAGACTTTAAGGAAATATAATTTTGAAGCACAGTTTTAGTACATCTAAATAATACTAATAGATGCAGCAATTCTTTCGTTGCAGGTAAAGACAACACGGGTGAAATCAAAAACAAGCGATTAACTTAAATGTTGATTACAAATACCCCTGCCCTAAGCATTAACGAATGAATATTGTATTAAGATTGGAAAGATGTTAAAATGCCAGAAATTCAATATACATTAAAATAAAATGATATATAGGTCGCAAGTTTATTTATGATGTAAAGATTTTCTGAGCAAAAGGTGTGTAGACACGCGCGGAGACACATAACGAGTGTTTCGAGTGCGAAACTGTTTCGCAACAGAGGAAACCGTGAAACCACAGAGAGACTGCAACCCTCACTCACCGTCTCCGCAAAGTCGCCGTCCATTAGAATGAAAAATGGCCGATCTCATTAGTGAGAGGGAACCTCGAAAGTGTTCTCGGCTTAGCGAAATAGCGACTGGGTCGTAAGCGCGATAAATATGTCGAACCACCCCTTTCGATCTCTGCTGTCGACCAATCGAACGCTATCGACTTCCAAGTCGAATGCGTCTCTATAAAACGGTTCTTCCATCAGAAGCTTTTATACGTCCCGCCCTCCATTTTGATTACCAAGAAATTAATTGCCTTTCTCTTCGGACAAAATAAACACGCAAAGGCTTACGAACTCTTCCGACTCGCGCGGATACCAATCGACTGGGAGTCCCATCCTGGCCCGAGTTTTTCCCCGGTGTTCCTTCGGTTTTTTTATAAAGGCCCACAAGGTTCTTGCCTAGTGGCGTGATCTACTGAAATAATAAAACTCGAATTTAGTGTTATTTAATAGTTACGATTTGTAAACAATACTTTCCGAATAATCTATAGTTTGATAATAATACGTACTTTTGAAATTACTTTCTTGTTTTATTCAACACAAATTTGTTGGTATTATGTTAATATTAGAACGTACCGAATTATTTTTAATGTTAGGGTTGTGTTGAAATGTTAAATCTGCCTCTGTCTTAGCGCCCTTGGTCGGAATTGATATAATGGTTTCTTACTTTATTATTATTATTATTATTATTATTATTATTATTATTATTATTATTATTTATTACTTCATGTCCCTGCCTCAAACGCAGTCAATACAGGGTTTGTATATACTCTACATTCATTTCTTAGTCTTTTGTACAAACATTTTTTTGTTTTGTTTTGTTGTCTATCGATCACGAACCAATTTTCTTCAACATCTTTTCTCAACACGTCACGCAAACATAATTTTATCACTAAAATTTCAAATTACATCGTACTTCTTTTCCGTTTCCATTAATTTCTTGTATCTATGGTCCGTTACTTGCTTCCGGAGAGTGAATTAGTTTAATGTATCGTCAACGGTAAGGTGAAAAATTGCGACGGACCGGGAAGTGTGCTGTCCACTGCGACAAGAGCACGATGTCCCGGGTTCGAGTCCCGGTCCGTCGCAATTTTCACCTGACCACTGACGATGCAAACGCTCCTCCACACGAGTAGAGGTACTCGGAAGTTGTGAGTTAAAATTATCCACGTGGTCATACATCGTGTGTAAGTAACTGCGTTTTTTGACGATAAAGTTTATTTTATTTTATTTTATTTCGCGTTTTCGCCCGACGTCGTCCTCGAACAGTTGCCGCGCGAAACGCAACGAAATCAAGACAAACGAAGGGGTGTCCGCCAGCGCTGCCTGGTGGTGCGAAAGCGAAACAGCATTAGAGAGACGAACCTCGCGGAGTTAATGACACGGAAAACAGGGCGTGAAGTGAAATTGTGTAGACGCACGCGGAACGGAGGGAGGACAGAAGGACGTCGGTAAAGAACCGCGTCGAAGAGAAACGGCGATTCATCTCTCTCTTTGATGGAGGATGTTTGGGGAAACGCTGCGCTTGGGGCTCTCGATTGAAAATGAAGCCCTCGGGACATGTTTATCCGGATATTCGTCTTTCGAGGGAAGACGAACCGCCGTACATTTTTATTACTTAAAGTTCGGACAGCCCCAATGTATTTACAGTAAGCCGAATACACACTTTTGGGGCCACAAAACAGTAGAACAGAAATACATTCATCATACTTTGACATTCGTCTCGTGGAAGTAAAAAAAAACTATTAGTGACAGCGTAGATTTTTTGTCTGCCCGATTCATTCTGTGGCTCAGACGTACCACTGTATCACTCCGGGTTTAGTTTCCGGCGGAGCCACAATAAATTGTGTAGCTTTTCACTTCAATGTCCCAGTTCATATAAAGCTGCGACTACTGGATACCGAACCCTTCTTCTTCTGTCCATCGCCTACTGCTCCTAGTATCACCAACTGTTACTATTACTCACTACTACCATTAACACCTCCACTTGGGCCAAGTTTTTGATAAACCCAGATAACCATTCCATCTACTAACAATAGCCCCAACCACCCACTTCCCACCTCCTATCGCTCCATGTAGACAAGCTTAAAAAGCACTCTAAATTTCCTATTTACAAATACTACCATGAATGAAAGTCTGTCCGGGATTCGCCACGTCGAGGTGTGTCGGCCATTATGCTGTGGCATTCTACAAGGGACTAAGGTATCAGTTACTAGGAACCATTAGTACGCTGAAAAAGTCCACAAAAATATACATTATTTATTTATCTATTTATTGAAATGTATGCATACCTTTTGGCAAAATGAGGTTCAGGCCATGAGACACAGAGGCTCTTCCACCTAACCGTTGGACTTGAGAGAGGGAATTGGGAAGGAGAGATGTTGGGTTGTCGCGGAATCTATGGTACATAACCGACATTTGTCTGGAGTTGATGCGGGAAACCCCAGCTGAACACCTCACATAATTCGGGTTTGAACCCACGCTCTCCCGCTCAGCGGGAACGTGGAAACGAAGACGGTACCATAAGACCTCCACTGTCGGTATCTAAACCGTCGGTATTCAACGCCTCGACGCGGCGCATCCCGGACAGCCAAGACTCACCGGTATTATTGTGTTTGATGCCGGTTCCAAGGTCGGAATAGTTTACTCTTTAATTTTCGCAAAATTGTACCAGAAGATAAGTGTAGCAATGTTGTAAATAGTTTATCTAGGGATATTTGTTTTTAAACCTAAATGGAATATTAATAGAAACACTGCGCGTCATTTTTTTTTTCTTAGTAGACATGGTTTTGCTATGCATAATTTTTGTCCAGGGACTTTTACAAAGATTTCACGTCACTCAAAATGAAGACTATAAGAGAGGAGCACACGCTCCATACCATTATTGTGTTCCACAGAGAAATTGACGTGTAAAGTCCAACCGTTAGTGTTGCGCTTCCCAATATTTGTGTATTATTGTAAATTTCTAGCATTTAACTTCAAAATCTTGAGTTTTAATGAAAAAAGAGTTTGTCATTTTAAAATTACGGCTTTTATGATGCAGAAGTTCGATTTTAAATGATATAATTACATCGAAACACAGGTAAATAAACTAAGGTTGTGTTCTTTAACTGCGGTTATACGATCCTTAACTGCAGTTAAAGAAATGCAAATGTATATGGATTATGAATAAAACACTTGATTTTAATTAATTTGTTTTTATATTGCTATTAAAATGAAGGCAAATGCATTTATTCTTGCAGTACACATTGAAATTGACGATGTCAAACGAACATTAGAAAATAATTACATACTTTTTCCAGAGTTGGAATTGGTTTACACCTAATGGGATATAATACTCACAATATGATGAAAACTCAAATCGTCTCTCTGCAATCATAAGTGATTATTTTTTAATTATTTAAAATTAAACTAGAAATGAGCAAATTTTGCATAATGTTTACAATACACTGAATGCAGCACAATGGCACCAAAATGGGGGCTGCGAAAGCCTGTCTTTATAGAACTGTATCAAAGTATACTGAACGGATTGATATGAAACTAAAGGAGGGGGAGCAGCCCTCAATCCAAGTCAAAGTCACAACACTGAGAAGTATAACTGTTTTCTTTATTTCTATTGTAATTGTTTTAAAACAGTATGAATTAAAATTATGAGAAAAGATTATTTAATTTGTGTCTATAGGTTAATAATACGGTGCAAACAATATCCAGGAGATCGTTTGACTTGTTTGAAATGCATACGAGCACTAAGTACAAACATGGCGGCCGAGTACAACTGTTTCCTGATTTATGCATCTCACTTCAGATAAAGTTAGATAACTTTCTCAAGAAAGACCTATAGATAAAAGTGACNGGTATATTTACTACGAGTTTACTACAAATCAAAGAAAACTTCCATCCCTTTCGTGATTTAAATGTTGGTAATTTTTTGAAAATTAGTGGGTTTTTTTTCATAAGACGCAATGGATTATACCATCATTTATGATTGCTATTACTTCATTTAAATGGCCAGTGAAGTATGTTTTAAAGTTAAAATGACAATAAATACATGTTATGCCAATTTCGAATATATTTGTGATTCAATTAAACTACGCCAATAGGTGTGCAATGGAAGCGATGCAAACGACCCCAGCGGTTGAAACGTGAATTAAAAAATATAACAAAACTGGCAGTTGCTCTTAATAATATGTATAAATGTATAAATGTATGATTAAATGAGACGTGTGACAATTTCCTCTGACATTGCATACGCACCATTACCATAAAAGCACTCATAAATATTCCAACAAACCATCCGCTCCGATTTTCGCGGCAGCGATGACGTTGCTAGTCACAAGTGACAACTCAGTCTTCCATTTACTCATCGAGCATCTCGATGGCGTTTCCTGTGACGGAAGCAACTGCAACTGCAACTGCTGGATCTGTTCTGATAGCAACGCGTTCTGAGGGTAATTTATAGGCGAATAATGTTGTACGTTGCTCATCTCTGTCACATGTGACTCGTGGCGCGCTATCCGCATGAGCCAATGCGTGAGGCGAATGGTTTATGCCCTTCTCACTCCACGCTGCCTCGTATCTTCGTAGCATGGTGTTCAAGTGATAGGTACTCAGGTGCTACAGATTTCGTCCCCCCCCCAGTAGCAGGGATGGCCAATAATAATAATAATAATAATAATAATAATAATAATAATAATAATAGATAGATAGATTCTTCCTCCCAGCAGAATTTGATTTAATAATCCACTGCTAAGAGAAAAACCAACACAAGTTGAGAGAACTAAATAAAATAATAATAATAATTGTTGTAATAATAATAATAATAATAATAATAACAAATAATACCATCCTTTGAAAAAGAAAAGAATCAAAAGTGTATCTCATCGGTTTTGCTGTCGTAAATTACAACAATCTAAAAAAAACAAAGAACGACAAAATATCAAAATACCAACAACCAGCCTTTGAAGTAAAAAAACTCTGGAATGTACAAGAAGTGATCATAGTGCCTATCATTTTATCTACACTAGGACTAGTACCCCAATCCCTGGTCGACTCCATTAAAAAAACTCGAAATCAACACCAATATAATAAATAGATTGCAACACAGCGTCCTTCTGTCCTCAGCCCACATTACCAGAAAGTTCTTGGACCTGAAATAGATTCTTCCTCCCAGCAGAACTTGATTTAATAATCCACTACTGAGAGAAAAACCAACACAAGTTGAGAGAACTAAGTAACATCTATAATAATAATAATTATTATTATTATAGATATAAAAAACCTACACAACAGACAGATTGCTCAACTTCGTTCTTATTTTCATGGACGAATGAAGGAATCCTCACTACACGCCAGCATTTGCAGCTCAGACAACAATTACACTCCATTAAACCTATTATAAGCTAGAAACTTAGACAGTGAAGAAATTTCAACAGAAGCAGACAAAGTTTTGGAATGGAAGAGCATGGCACTGAACGGAAGACACCCTCACGACCTGAGCAACCCCAATGTCGACCAGAAAGCGTCGAACGCATGGCTCAGGCGAGGGGAGCTTCTTCCTGAAACAGAAGGGTTTGTTATGGCCATCCAGGATCAGGTTATTCCCACTAAGAATTATAAGAAATATACTATGCAGGATCCCCATTTGGAAAATGATAAGTGCAGGAAATGTGGAATTGCTTCTGAAACAATTCAACATATAACCGGAGCTTGTAATATGTTGACACAAACTGATTATTTACATTGCCATAACCAGGTGGCTAACATAGTTCACCAAGCATTAGCTTCAAAGTATTGTCTTATAGAAAATAGCATACCTTATTACAAATATGAGCCGGTTGACGTTTTGGAATCAACATTCTTCAAATTATATTATGACAGGTCAATAATCACGTCATAACAACAGACCAAACATAGTGCTAAAAGATCAAGTAACAAAGACAACCTATATGATAGACATAGCTGTGCCAAACAATCACGACCTTCAGAAAACAATTCAGGAAAAATATCAGAAATACAGTGACCTCAATAATATGGCAGAAATACAAAGGATGTGGAACATGGAGAGAGTTTACATAGTATCGGTAGTAATGTCCTCTACAGGAGTCATCCCTATCTCTCTCCACAATAGTATTAGCATGTTAAAATTGCATAAGATCATTTCAAAAAGCTGTTTTGCTCAACACATGAAGAACAGAAAATTTTTGGATCATCCAGAGTGAGTGTTCTTGGTGTAGCCCGTACCTCACTATGACCGGCCGAAAAAGTTGAGATCCTAAACGGAATAAAATAATAGTAATAATAATAATAATAATAATAATAATAATAATAATAATAATATAGTTTAATCGATTTACTTCGAATTTTGAACACATGGAATTCCTCACGGATCTCTTTAAATGCGTATCATTCACGTTAATGGTTGTATACGAACATCGACTATTTCACGCAGCGGAATACATCACTTTAATTTGTAATAAAAACCCTCAATATACCTCTTTTACTAGGAAAATTTTCTCTATCTATTCGCACTTTCCAACCCACAAAGAAAGACCAAGACATGGCAACATTTATTTCAAAACAAGAGGAACCGCGATCATTATATTCCTGAAGACAGAGACACTTAAATCCTGGTGGTTACGAGCAAAAACTTAATGTAATTACGTTGATTTAGCTTTCGTAAATAAGCAATGCGCTCATCCATGATTGGCGAATAATAATCTGAGGTATTTGTATACTTTTCTTATTGGTTTAAAAAACAACAACATAAATCTTTGAAAAAATACTTGACTTAATACGTCATATCTTACAAAGCGAGTTTCAATATTTTTGAAAAATGTCTAAAGAAAGTCTTGACCATCGCAGAGAATACCTTTACGGTAGTACCATCGCAGAGAATACCTTTACGGTAGTACCAGCGCAGGTAGAATTAAATCACAAAACTATCTGAAATCGGCATAAATAGAGTAAAATGTACTTATTACGATTTCAACTTGAAAAACATATCTCACCAGTCATTTAAATGAAATATTTGCAATTAAAATTAATGATGGTGAAATACATTGCGTCTTATGGAGAAAACACTTATTCACAAAATAATACGAAGTTTTAAATCACGAACGTGATGGAAAATTACTTGGCTTTATAAAAAAAATTCCGTAGTATTTTTACGTCAATTTAATTTATAGGTTACCGGACATTCGAGAATGATATTTTACTTTCTTCCGAGGCGAGATGCATAAACCACGAAACCGTTGCGCTCGGCCGCCATGTTTGTTTGTGTTTGGCCGCCATGATGCATTTCAAACGAGTCAAGCGAGTTCCTGAATATTGTTTGTAGTATATTATTAACTGACAGATACAAAATAAATAGATGTTATTAACTGATAGATACGTGTTTTTTGTTCATTATAATTCAAATTGTTGTGATTTAAAAGTATAAGTGTAAGAATAAAAATAAACAAAGCAATTGTACGTCTCAATGATGTCACTAACTTGGGAGTGCTGGTCCGACCTTAATAATTCCTCTCACATTTATCTAATTCATTTAAGGTCAGAATTTTCTCTTTGAATCTAACACGTCATTTATCTGCATCCTTCCTCTTTATACACTTTCGAATCCCACTTCTATCCCTCGATGCCATTCTGATAGAGTGGAATCGAGACTTAATGCCGGTCCCCCATTCTGCGGTTAACCTTTTATGCGCGGTCCGAACTCCCGAATGTGCATCGGACGCGCTGTTTTATTTCCACTCCGCGTGTCCTGCGATTTGTTACACACCATTACGATGTTCGAATGAACTGTTCACCAAATGTTCGTCATGAACTGTAATTTTTCGAAACATAAAAATACTTCAAATTAATATGCATTAATAAAATACAAACCACTGGCTCTTCTAATTTTTGAAATTACTGTTATCATTTAATGTTTATTTTCAGAACTTATGAAATTTAACGTTTTTTTTTGTTTTTTTGTATTTGTCCAATGCATTGAACAAAATGTGACGTTCCCATAAATAAGGCTGTATCCTAATAATTTGTCACGAATGAAATTGTACCAAATGCAACAACAAAAACATAGAAACAATAAAATATAAAACAGAAACCATAAACAAAATTATTATACTATTGATAACTCTTTGATTCCACCCGGGTTTTTTTAAAAATTTACCTTTGAAATAATATTCATAAAAACCACATACTTGTAGCGTTTAAAATTATTACTCGCATAAAATTTCTCTAGTTTGATGCTAAACTCTAATACAATTAACTTCCATAATATCATTTAATTTAATAAATAATGAAAGA
>NNCF01129394.1:217851-229941 GCA_002313205.1 Laupala kohalensis
ATTACGTACTTAAAAGGCATTACGCATTGGAAGCAGCAAGCAATAAGTAATTGAAGAGTACTTGCTAAAACTCTACCACGTACAAATGAACGGCGCAATGATTCGCATGAGCAACATGAACGAGGTAGCATCCACGAATGCATCCCACTTAACGAAGGATACTGGGTCGAGGTTATTCTGAGCTTCAGCTGGCTAACTCTCTCCCTCATTCCGCTGGTTTACGACCGTATATATAAATTGATAGCAACCCGTGTAGCCGTAATATTATTCGTAAAGTTGGATGTCGAAGATATAAAACGAGAGTTACGATATGGGCCGTGTGGCGATTGCCGTTCCCCATTCATTTGCAACAGCAGCGCTACCAACTCTATAAACAGAAAGCGAGTGGCGGTTATTCCCCCGCGAGATCCATCTCTCCGCCGCTACGAGCGCTGTCGTCGCTAATCCCTTTCATAGCTTCGTACCTACTTGAGGCTTCCATGCAAAAGATACAGCTCGTAATAAGAATAACAAAATTAATTATCGTAACATATTATACGCTAAGGTAACTTTGGTGTCAACAAAACTGCGTATTTACTCCGATGTGTCAAAATGCCATAACTTTTCCTTAGATTGGCGCATACCTCAAATTTTATAATTACAAGAAAGAAGTACATTTATTTTTAGTTTGTAATTGATCATGTTAAATCCATATTTATATATAAATGCGTAACGCGAAAATGTGTCTGTATGTTTGCTACATGATCACGAGTAAACCTTTTAATTGATCGTGATGAAATTTAGCAAAGGAGATGGTTTAGATGTCCAGGGTAAACATAGGCTAACTTTTATGTTTAAAATGTGTGATAAGAAAGATAGAAATGGTTTTTGACAATAAATGTCGATAAAATGGGGAAAAGAAAGCTATATTTGCTTACGCTGCCTGAACGGTTTGAGATAGATGACAACTATGAATGGCAATATTCTTTACCTCAAATATGTTTATAAAACGTCCGTGACAGCATTTGGTTATCTACAATATTTAACTTAAATTATTGATAAAACCTTTTTAAAAAATGGAAGAGTTAAAATACTTAAATTAAAGAAAGAAAAAATCATCATCAAATTTAATGGATTATTTATATTGTGTATTTAACTAAGATTAAAAAAAACTTAAAATCGTAACATTTTGTCGAATAGTTTAGATTTTACAATATTTTTTGTGAAATGGTGCAGTCATGCTTCAGAAGCGAAAATTCCCTCGAGATGGTGCAGTGTTTAAAGTCAAGTTTTGTATTAATTTGTATTATTGTGAATTTGAAAAATTAGGATGCTATAAATATTTAAAAAAAACAGTAAGTAAAAGTATTTTCACCCTACAACGTAAACAGATTTCATTTTTTTCTGAGTAAAATATAATAGAAAATACGGAGAAACGCTAGGTAATCAGTTAGTGGGAAGTTTTTCAGTTGTTTGTTTTTGAAAATAAAATTTTGGTGAAATAATGAATAATGTCCACGCTTTCGTATCATACTGATCATTACCTTTTAGTTTGTCAGTGTTTCTTTTCTTTTGTAAGTATGTAAAAAGAAACTGTAATCATTTGTATTATTGTTACTGAAAACATCGGATTGACGCACGCTCATTCACGCGCATCGGGATAAGTGAAACGTGTTTGCAATTCTATTATTCGTAAATGAAAATTAAGGAACTCATTACCAACAACTAAATACAATTAGATGTTTTGCAAAGAGAAACAATTTGTATCCCATTCTATCATTAAAAAAATCATATACTATAAAATTGCCAAAGATTAATTTATTAGGTTGAAAAGAAAATTAAAGAAACTTAAAAAATAGATTAAGCATTTCCGTAGGATAAATTATTGTAGTGATGTACTTAGTCAAATTCCAATATGTCATTTAGAGTTTATAAAGTATAAGTATTTCAAAAGATTTCCTCATTTTTAATTGCGAACAACAATTAGAAGAAATAGCACTTTTGCTGAAAAACGTTGTGGTTTCAAAAGCTGCACGGGTATAACAGTTTAATGCGAGATTATTAATATAAAATACAATGTTATTCATGAAATACAAGGAGGAAATAATAAGTATCTAAGGAACAAAATATAAATTTTTAAAATTGAAATAGATCTTTCAATTTAATGTTCTACGAAAAACATTTTTATGCACAAAGGTTATGGGTTGTGAACTTTTAAATTATTTCGTGTAATTGCTCATCTTAGATTATTTATTTACAATATCTCTTCTTTCTCATACACGGCATTATTATACCACATTATTTCATAACAAAGCATATCTTCCAATAATATTTTGTCTGGGGCTTAGAAATAAAGTTGACAAACTGAAAGTTTAATAAAACATATTTTAATAAATTATGAGTAATGTTTTAATTATTCAATGTATTGGAAAGAAGTGAAATCTATCGATGGTAGACGTAGTGTGTAATTTTTTTTCCTTTGGGCTTCAGGGCCCGTCAACGTCATTAGAACCCTTAGTGTGAAATAGAACGGTGTATAATTTTATTGCATATAATTATGTATTAATTCCTCACTATTAGAGATAGAGAATCCTGATGTTCATGATCTCAGTACAGTGTAGCGTCGTGTCCTACTGAATAATCTGTAATACAATTACAATTATCGTTGTAATAGGTATGAATATAGACCGCACTAGAATTGCTGAGAAAGTGACAAGCTAGAATCCAATTAGATGTTAATGGATTAGGACTGCTTCGAATAAGTGTAATCCACGCAGACAAGCGGTATTGTTTTGGTCAAAATCCATATCGGGTAACGAAAATTTTAATTACGTACTCCATAAATATTCGGTTCATAAAAGTTAATCCAATATTCTGTAATATACTTAAGTGTATTATATCACTAAAGTCTTTAATTATGTAATAGCACGTTTAATAATAGAATATGATGGTAGATTAAAGAACAGCGAAGATGTGTCTATCAAAATTCAGACAATGGACATTCTAAAGTAATTTGCAAAGATTGGGACTCGATTCAGCGTATCGATGTTAGTTATTTTCGAATATTTACATTACATTGCGGCGGCGGTCAACTGCTGTCAATAGCCGAGCGCGTTGCCTTTCTTAGCGGGCGTTATGAATCTTTTTTTTTCTTGCCAAAACCAAATACAGGTAAAATGTTTAATTATTTGAAATGTTCGAAGAAAAACGATGAAAAACTAGGAACAACAAAGTACGAACGACTGAATGGTGCTTTTGAAAGTTTTAAACTTTTTTATGAGAGAAAAAACTATTATATATCAACTAGACTAATAAAATTTGAACCTTGCGTTATCTTGAACGAAATAGATATAAAAATTTGTAACACGTCTTATTTCTCATATAAAAAACAACAGTACGTATTTGACCTTGACTTTTCGGACAATCAAGAACATTTTTCAACAAAACCTGTGGCGTAATTAAAGAACTCTAATCAAACTAAAGACCATTGATTACTTTTATTTAGTTGGGAATATATAAATATAGAATTGTAAATAGTTTTTGTGTGTTGTGTTGACCTGAGTTTTTGTATACTGCTCTATGTAACTTAGCAAGTGTTGGATTATCCTATACGGTTGTATATAATTTTTGTAGCCTTGATAATAATAAAATAATAATAATAATTAGCGTATGTGTCTCGACTCCCGTTAATTGTGGCCTTCTTTTTCTTTGGTTGACACCCTTTGAGCTGGGATCACTTTCGTAAATTAGACGTTTCGTCTTCCGCTGCCATCTGGTAGTGGAAACCAGAACTCTACGTGGGTGCAGTTTTCGCCCAGAATTCATTTACCCAAGTGTATCAAATGATGTTCGAGGGCTATTTGACATGCAATGTAATTATACTACATGCACTGTGTGGAATTTTCGCACCCTAAAAATCCGTCGACATTGACCGGGTTGGAACCAGTGCACTCGGGTATGAGAGGCCACTACGGCAATCACTCACCTACAGGCACCGTAGCGTTGATGAAGATAGCGTACGCTGGCGAAACGTTGTCCTTGACTAGCGCATGACACTCAGTGACGGATGTAAACCGTAATCAATTGGGAAGGGGGGGGGGAGGACATTAAATTTAAATTTAAAAAAAAATTAACTGGGGAAGAAACTGGGGAGCATTTATTTTTGAAAGTTATAGTTGTACAACACAAATTTCAAAAATATTATTATGAATATATTATTGCAAATATTATTATAAATATTACAGTGATTCTGTATATTAATATAATTCATCAAATATTATGACAATTCACTGAATAGTGACCAAATTTATTAATTGTTTAAATTGGGAAATATATATTAAAGGATAAAGATAAATTAGTTTATTGTCCTCCACGTGGTCATACGCAGTTTGTACTGCTTTTTTGACAATAAATTTATTTATTTATTTATCAATTTCAATATAATTTGTTGAAACTTCAGATCCAACGGGGTTGGGGGCTATATCTCCCTTACCCCCGCCACCAATCTACAACCCCGACTGCCAGCACTCGTACTGACTTAAGATATTTTGTGCTTTGTCGGAGCGACTTGGCTTAAGTACTCCTCAAAAATGTTTTAAATGATAGTTTGAACCATTCTCTATCCAGTGGCGACGAATTTTATACCCTTACGGCAAACTTTACATTAGTATGAGCTTACATGGAGAAACTTTAGCGGACCTATGTTTTGTTGTTGTTATTCTGACAAAAGTACCGGTTTAACATACAAAAAAAAAACCCTACTAAAATATAGCAAATGGAAACAGGAACGCAATGATATAAAGATTTTCATACCCTACGGGGCATTTTCAAGAATAATTCATCATAAACTGCGGTAAATGCTGTTCTGACTGAAGACAATGCGATCCTTGTCAAATGAGTCAAACGACAGTCTAAATTAAGTATCTAGATTTAAAACCAAAAATAATTGTTCTTATCCAATATAACAAATCAGTAGAATGAATTATTAAATAATATGAACTACTGTGGTGAATATTTCCAAGTTTCGTGAATAGTTGGCAACTTGACTTCAGTCAACGCAATGCACATAGTACCTGAAGTCCAATAATATTTACTTGGTTGGGAGAACCACAGTATAAGGAATGCGCGTGATAGGATCCCGGAGTCGATTCCATGGACCGAAGAACGATTCAACACTAACTCTCGAGTCCCACTGCCACCAGAGAAACTAGCCCTCTCTTCCTCCCCCTTCCACAGCCATCACCAAAACCCTTCTTCCTCCTCCTTCACCTCGCAGCTAAAGGGCTTATTGGGTCGGACAGCGAATTAATGAACAGTTCCTTCCTGAACGCCAGTAGCCGCTGGCCAATGCGGCGCAGGACCCAGGGATGGGGGAACGGCATGTCGGCCCGTGATAGTTCCAATCCCCTTCCCCGGATGCGCGGATAATGATGCAAATAAATCACAGAAGTGGGCGACCGCAGGGTTTCGGAGGTTGAAAGGGAGGAGGAGATCGTGTGGATGGAAGAGGAGGTAAAGTAAGGGTAGAGAATGAAGCTTAATTACGAGAGAAGCCGACATGGAGTGTCACAAAGAAACGGGAAGTCACTATTTTATTAGAGAAGATTTATTTCAGATGTTGAGCTGTGAAGGGAGCAATTTCCGGGTAATATTCTCGAAAACACGGAAAGAACCTTCTAAAATGAGTTTTTTTATTTACACTTTTTAATCATTTTTTTTAGAATCTTCGTAACATATTACATAATGTTACATTTTGCATATATACATTTCAAAACTTTCCACGAAAATATCTTGTTTCGGTGGTCAAAACTCTCCAAAAACTGAATATATAATTCCTGATAGAAACAATCGTACCCAGAAATAGATGTGTTCCATGATGTGTTCCATGATGTGTTCAGAATTGTTTAAATATCACTCACCAAAGCACGACTCACTTGTTCCCACGGGTTGCGAACACTAACCTGTGAAAAGAAAAAAGCAAAATTTAATATTTGGACATGAAAAGTAACTTAAAATAACAATAAATACACATTTAAGGCAGGTAGATACATGATATTTGGAGTGTGGAAGCGTCAAAGAATAAGTCCCTTCAACAATTTTTCTCGGATCTTTTTTATTCAAAATTTCAACTTGAATAGACATAGAATAGTGGTTTTTGATACCGCACTGAGCGTCGTACATCACAATTTAGCAAAGGCTTCATTGCCAACATAAAAAAAACCAGTATCCTCAGTGTGTTAGCAAACAGGAATAGCACGGTTGTTATTGATTTCTGTTGTTTGGTTTAAACTTTTAACACTACGAATGCGAACACGCACATAATAAATATGATTATTGTTTAAGATAATTATACTACAATTACCGTCTATTGTATAATCAAATCAAATAAATAATTAAAGATTTACGACCTTAACTTATTTTAGACGTCGTAAGCTTTATACGTCGTAAATCAAAAAATATATTCTGTTCGTCCGTTAAAGGTCGTAAATCTAAAATTATTTATTTGACTTAAAATTTTTACGTCGAAAATAGCAAATGCCAAGATGCTTCTCCTCCATAAATATCGATAGAGAATCTTAACACCACACCATATCACGTACAACTGGTACTCACATGGAGCTAGATCCGGTCAGCATTCCCGTATTCCACAAGGCTCGCAGGTAAAAGACAATTTAAAAAAAAACTATGTACTACTATCTTTAGTACACTTATTTCATACGTCGCGAGCTTTAAATCGAAAACTATATTCTGTTCGTCCGTTAAAGGTCGTAGGTCTAAAATTATTTATTTAACTTAAAATTTTTACGTCGAAAATAGCAAATGCCAAGATGCTTCTCCTCCATAAATATCGATAGAGAATCTTAACACCACACCATATCACGTACAACTGGTACTCACATGGAGCTAGATCCGGTCAGCATTCCCGTATTCCACAAGGCTCGCAGGTAGGAAGGAGGTAGGAGGCGCGCGCGCGTAGGAGCTTAGTATCGTGAAAGCGTTGGCTGGTCAGGCACGGGGCGAGCGGATTGCGGCTGTCACCCAGTCGAAGGGATTTTCCACCAGCGTCCCCCACCAAACCCCCTGCGCAGCCCACGGACCTTCGCTCTTCGTGGACTGCGCTGCTAAGGCAGATCGAAGAAAAGGATCTAGTGCTCCTGCTAAAGAGGTGGAACGACCCGACTACCGAATAGGTTTTTCAGGGACTTCGAGGAAACTGATGGTTTGTTGGAAGGGTGAGTTTCAGCGTTGTCACAAGTATGAAACGGTAGAAATATATTGTGGGAAAAATGCTTGTTTGGGAATGAGATACGGTAGACACAAGAAATTTACAGAAATTAATAGAAACTAAGAAGAAGAACACCGTATTTTAGAATTACTGCGATAAAATTACATGTTTGCGAGAGATTTTAAAAACATTTTGAAGCTAATTTGTTGCTGATCGATAGATAACAGAAGAAGAATTACGAATGTACATGAGGCGTATAAAAACCTTGCTTTGTCTCGGTTTGAAGCAGGAACAGGAAGTAAACAATAAATAAATAAATAAATATAAAGTTTCCTCACAAAATACACTTTGAAGATTTCCCCAGGTTTTGTATTCGTTTCTTTGAAGCTCTCTCCCATATATATTTATTTCTTAAAAATTCAAGGACTAGATTCGTCAAATTTACTTCAATAACATCTCTCACGATGAAGACAATTCCAGTTATTAACACGAGTCCGGTCCATCAATTATCATGGTTTCTATGAAAAGTTGCACAATAACATACACAGTTGCACAATTCATTCTACGTAAAATAATTAACAATACAATAAAAACCATACGATCAATTTTTATAATTTTAATGCACTATTTTTATTTTTACACTAACTGAAGAACATTTATGCAATATAACTAAATTTAGACTACGCTAACAATCCGAAGTATACTTATTCAAATTAATATAATTAATACATCTAGGAACGTAACATATTTAAATAAATATGCGGTCACAACGGCATTCAAGACGTTTCTGATTTGCAGAAAATATGTCCACTGAAAACGCAGAAGATTTTATAATCCAATCATACACAAAATACGTAATATTCAAATAGATGATTTTAAGAAAGTAATTTAATTATACAAATTCGCAATATTTTTTAAACAATATTAATTAAAATATTTAATTATATGTCATTAAATTTCATTTAAGTCAAGATAATTAACGTAACTTAAAAATGCGTAAGTATTTATAATGGATTCACTGATATCGATTCATTATTATTTTCACTTGCTTTTTTCGCGATGACATTTAGAATAAATGCGGATGTTTCATAATTATAAACTTTAATTAAGCTTTATACTGCATACTTGTATAGACTTGGGAGATACTCATATGTTCTATGAAGGCAAAAGAGAAAAAAGGTTAATAATAATAATAATCATTTATTAGTCTGCTAGTGAGCAATGCTCGGTGGCAGATAGAAAATAATACATACAAAATAAAATAATACGAAGTTAAAAAACAAATCATCAATATCTATAAAAATACCTATAAAATACACTCACAGACGGAATAAAATGCTTAGAAAATTATTACACATGTTTACAAGGAGAAATAAATTAAATGTAAAAAATTAATTATCTACATTAATCTCCTATGTGCGTATATTCACATACCTACACAAACATTTTCGCTTACAAACAGTTACAGAAACACACTAATACGTACAAACACACATATGTCATTACTCCTCCTATACCCTTACCGTAAAAGTAATTGCTATAACATAAATAAGTGAAATTAATAACTATAAAAAATAAAACCAAAACGGGATTCCTTATGTTTTAATGTTGCATATTTTATGGTTGCTTATGTTGCAATAAGACAACGGAAGAAAAAAAGTTTTGTCGAACTGTGTAAACGAATGTTTAGCGAACAGTGAATGATTTCTCGTAAAATATGGGCGAACGTGATTTTTGTTGTTGTGGAAAATAACTTTAACATAAATATGATGACTCGGCATAGTCACTACCATCCACACTATTCAGTAGCAATTCTTCCATTACCAAACTGAAAGACATTAACTTAAAACTTCGGAGTACCTACAAGAGGAAGGAATTTTGCACCGTCTACGGAATATTGTGTAGGACGGGCATTGGTGGTGCAGTGGCAGCACTCCTGCCGCAAAAGAAGTACGTCCCAGGTTCGAGTCACGTTAGATTTTGTCTCCTCGTATTTAGACAACAGAGGACACATGGAGTCAAAACTCGCGAAGGATTTATTTTTTCAATTTGCTTTATGAGGACTTCTCATTCGATGAAGTTCATAATATATTTTATTTCTAATTTAAATATGTACTGAAAATACCTCACTGAGAAATGAGAACATGTTAGATCGCCTTTCCCAACGCAAAATTCATTTATTCAGTGGATTTCAACTAAATTGTTGAAGAAGGACTTTGAGGAACACTTCGGAAATATACATAATTTTTTTTGATAAATACTATTATTGCTCGCTTAATGGTACAGAATCTGAATGAATAGACAAATTTACCAATCTATTAAATACTATTTTTTAAATAAATTAATAATGGCTCCTCATTTATTTTGATTGTTACGTGTATAGAACATGTGACGACGTATCGACTCGAGTTGCGGGTCATGTTGTAATTTTTTTCTCTTTTGTAAATACAGCGTCAGTTAAATGAATTGTTCCTTCTTAATTTTACTATTATTGAATGAATATAGTCGAAGAGAAAATTGCACCCTAAATTTTATTACACTCCCACACCGCAACGAATTTCTCATACTCAATTCCTGATCCAATTATTACCAACGAAAGCGCAGTCTCAAATAAAACTACCTCCTCCAATTCCATAGCTATGTGAACGACCTCTCTCAGAGCTGAACAGTACGTGTTATGTGCTATACAGCCACACAGCAAATATTCCGGAAACACCATTAATAAAACAGTGAAGACTGCTTTGAAATAACAATCGCCCCTCAAAATAAACTTCGTTCCTCTCGAATATAGAGGACAACTTAAAGAAACACTGCAGGAACTGGTAGGGGAGGTGCTGAGGGTGAGGTAGGAGCTCTCGAGAGATTAACGCAGAGAGGTCTTGGCGAGTGAGTTGGTGAGTTGGTGAGCCGACCACACGCCTCGGAATTCTATAAAGAGCCCGTTCGGTGCATCCGCACGTGGATGGGGGTCTTCGGACGCTCCAACTCTATACTGGAATTCATGGAATAATGGAATGCTAAAGGTTATCCTAACAAACATTAAACTTGATGGGGAAATCTTGGAAGAGCCACTATACTTATTGGAACTTTTTGTGATGCGCTTATCACGAATCCCCACTATTCTGTATGCAATTTGCATCATGTACTAAATTTATTGTCAAACAAACTGTACAAACTGTGTATGACCACGTGGAGGACGATAAACTAATTTAGTCTCCGGAAGCAATCAAGGGACCATCCCATCAATTCCGATCAAGGGCCCTGAGGGAGAGGCAGATTGAAAAATTCAGCGCACTCCCACGGTAAGAATTAAAGTACTTCGGTACGTGTTATTACGTTAACATAATACCAACAAATTAGTATTTAATAAAACACCAAAAAGTTATTTCAGAAGTCCGTATTATTAGGAAACTATAGATTGTTCCGAATGTATTGATTATAAATCGTAATTACAGAAATATTTCGAAATTTGTGATTTATCAAATATTATTATTATTTATTATTTTCTTGCATGATTGTGTTGTGTCTTATGACTCATATTAATTTAGTTTTATGTGTACTCAACTTTAGCACGGTTGTGTGCATTAATTCTGTAGCTCCATCCTGGCCCGGGTTTTCCTCCGGTTTTCCTTTGAGTAGAGGCGGATTTCTTATACAGGTTCTCTAGGCTTTTGTCTTGGAGCGCGTTCATTGAAACAAGAAATCGTGAATTTAGTGATATTTCACTTCTTATGATTTATATACACTATACTCGGAATAATCTATAGTTCGATAACAACTTTTACATGTAAATTTACAAACATATTTGCGTTAAGTTACAAACATATTGACATTATATATGTATTATAACTCGTAGCTAACTTTTTATCTTATCTAGAAATTTTTGAATCCGTCTCTGCCTTGGTGCCCTTGATCGGAATTGATGGGATGGTCCCTTGCTTGCTTCCGGAGAGTAAATTAGTTTATTGTCCTCAACGTGGTCATACGCAGTTTGTACTGCTTTTTCGACACTNTGCAGTTTGTACTGCTTTTTCGACACTAAATTTATTTTATTTTATTATTTCAATAGACCACTTGGCCAACTGAGCTCATATAAAAAATCCACATTTTGAAGATTTTTTTAATATTAAATTATTCATTGGCTTCTTATATCACGCGGTGAATCTTAGCGGACACATAGCTAAGATTAAATTACATTACATCTACTTTACACACGAAAATTGCTTGACACTAGCTTTACAAAACTTCAGCTCATTACAAAAGCGCAGAGCAGTTCCAGAGATGAGTCTCTCTGTGAGTTTGAGGTTTATTCAATTGATGTTGGCATTATGATTTTGTACTTCTCCGGGTAGCTATGTTGGATTTCGTCTCTTCATTTCCACATGAATGTCACTATACAGAGGAGAAGGTACAGCGTCACCGCGATGTTCAAAATATTATGTTGTGCGACTAAATCTCCGGGGAAAAAAATTGACGAGAAACGAACGGTTTTCTAGAAGGTATATATTCGCAGTATCGATGTACATTAACGTATTTAACGTATACCGTGCAAAAACACAAACTCAAAATTTCTTTGATGTTTTTCTTTAGTATCTGTAGAGCGAAATATTTACTCTTCATTAAAATATATTGTCACGAATGTTTTTTTCCGTGAACACGAATAAGCTGAAAAACTCTGGACGTTTAAGTTTAATAAAAAATAAATACAAAATATCTAATAATATTTATATGCCGTATTACTTATATTTTCAATGCCTCTTTGGTGTAATTCTAAAAGCTAAAGACACATCTGCGTTTTGTCCGCTCCGCTTGTGCAAAGACACACCTAGCGGGGCGTCAGCGGAGCGGGCGTCAGCGGGCAGGAGAAGGGGAACGTGAGTAGGACT